>PJEM01005531.1:18236-65647 GCA_004023845.1 Helogale parvula | reverse complement strand
ACACCTCCTGCTGTTTGTCTACAAGAAATGTGACCCACCGCGGCTGGAAGCGAAAGCAGGAGCCTACACATTCACAGTCAGGTCCGGCCCTTTCAAACCGAAAGCCTGGGGTCTGACGTCATGAGAACCACGGTCCCCCAGCCTCATCCAAGGTCATGGAACACCAGCAGCACGTTGCTCCCTCGCCATTACTTTGGGGAAGTCGCGTTTCTGAAGCGTCCTCACGCTCTGCCTTGGCGTCTCCCACGGCTTAGGAAAAGGACCACCGGAAAAACACTCCTTTGTCTCATCCGAGGTGAGGAGTTTGGAAGTGATTCTCTCTACGAGGCTCATAAACACCACTTCAAACTCTGTCAACGCACTGAAAGGCTTGTCACCGGGGATGACAAGACTTCGCAGCCGTGGTTACGACCGTTCAAGGCCCCCGTTCTCCTCGCAGAGCCGGCATCTGTAGCTGCCTTTTCATTCTCACAATTGGCTTTGGAGCTGAAGGTTTTGCTCAGGTGCCCCTGGAAAGTAATGACTTACATCTATTCATTCAAACACAAAACAAAACAAAACAAAACAAAACCCACTCCTTCACTGAGGAGAAGTGCCTGCGCTCAGGTTTGGTTCTAGCTTTGTTAAGCTGTGTTTGAAAAACAAAATCGTACATATTTAAAGTGCACAACAGGATTTAATCCGCACACACACACACACACACTGTGAAATGATCACCTCAACCAGGTTATCTACACGCCCGTCAGCCCACAGGGTCACTTTCCTGCTGTGGGGGCACGGAACACCTACTCCCTTACAACGTGCGGCTCACCGAGGTGGCCCTGGGGTCAGGACAGTCGCCCAGCGGAGCGTACATCCTCACGTCTCACTCCACAGCCTCTGGCCAGCAGCTCCCCACTCTCTTCCCCTCCAGCCCCTGGGAACTCTGGTTCCTTCTCTGCTTCTCTGAATCCAGCTGTTCAGATTCCACCTGGAAGTGAGGTCATACAATATTTGTCTTTCTGAACACATCTCACTGAGCGTAACGCTCTAGCTCCATCCATGTTGTCACAAAAGGCACGATTTAATCTGCCATTGTGTGTCTACATCACAGGCCTACTAGACCAAGAGCAGGAATAAAACTTTGGTAAAAAGAAATTCAAGAGAGCTATATATGTGAGGGTGCTAAAATCACTGGGGAAGGAAATCTCTTGATAGCTGGATGAGGAAAAAATGGATGGTCAAATTAAATTAAATCAAATTAAAATGAAGAGTTACAGAATAATTTTATGAGATGGTTCTTTAGTCCTAAAAACCATAATCAAAGTTTAATCAAACAGAGTTCTTTCCTTTCATTTAAAATTCTGTCTCAGATTACTCTAAAGGACTTTCTTCCTGCAATGTGGCTAATTTCTGACACTTGTGATGCGGGAATGAAATCAGGGTAACAGACCAACTACATACAAACCACGTGATGTGGTCGTCAGAATGCCTGAGTCCGGGCCCTTCTCAATCCCAAATCAGTTGTAGTTTGTAATTTTTATTTATTTATTTCGAGAGAGAACGCACATGCAGGGGAGGGGCAGAGAGGGGGGAGAGAATCCCAAGCAGGCTGCAAACCATCAGCACAGAGCCTGACGTGGGGCTCAGGCTCACAAACTGTGAGATCATAACCTGAGCCGAAATCAACAGTCCAATGCTTAACCGGCTGAGCCCCCCAGAGGTCCTTCCAATCCGCTTTATAATTTGGGAGAGGCCGTCACCATCCCAGATATCTGTTTTTAATAAAGTTGGGTTTAAATTTTATAGAAAGTAAATTTAGGTGTCATCCTAAATCCGTTTTATAAGAAAAGATAAAACATTTTTTTGTTTATACATGAACACGTATTTCTCAGGACAATTTTTCCCAGAATGTTACGATCATCCTAGTTCAGCTTCCTGTTTTCACAGTGATCACTTTTTTAAAATTTTTAATGTTTCATTTATTTTTGAGAGAGAGAGAGAGAGGGAGAGGGAGAGAGAGAGAGAGAGAGAGAGAGAGAGAGAGAGAGAGAGAGTGTGAGTGTGAGAGCAGGGGAGGGTCAGAGAGAGAGGGAGACACAGAATCCAAAGCAGGCTCCAGGCTCTGAGCTGTCAGCACAGAGCCCAACACGGGGCTCGAACCCACCAACCATGAGATCATGACCTGAGGCAAAGTCGGAAGTTTAACCGACTGAGCCACCCAGGCGTCCCTGGAGATGACTTTTTAAATAATCTTCTAAGTGCACCATTATACAGAGAGCTACACACATGTAAGTATTAGTAATAAAAATGTTGCCTAGAAACCCACCAAATTGGTATTGACTGCTTAAACCTGGAGGTGTTCAGACGACTCTTAGCCTGCTTTTACTCATCTTTTAACCGTCAGGAATGTCCCAGAACTTACTGTACGGTCAGAACCTGATGCTAGGGTGAGCGTCACCTGTCTACCAGCGCTCCACACCTCAGTGCAGGCGGTCCAGGACTGGGCATGGGCTACGTAGTCAGCGGATTATATGAGATTTTGCAATAAATACTACCAGCAAGAAAATGAAGATCCTGTGAAATGTAAAAGTCAACTGTCAAAAGCATCACTTTCTGTTTCTACGACTTATCTCTTTCAGATACCACAGTCGCTTTCTACTTGCAGGCAAATTGCTTGTTGCAACAAACACATGATCAAAAGCTGTCCTTCAAGGTCACCGTCCTTCCCTTCCCGCGGCATCTGGGAACAGCCCTTCTATCCCTGTGCGAGTCTATGTTGACAGTGAAACGCAACCAATATTCTTTAATTGTTGGCCAAGCTTGCACACAACTGATACTCTCAAATCCACAACAATCTGGCTTCGGAACAAACACGAGAACATTCTACATAAAACATTCGTCAATCAAAACCAGGAGGCTATTAAAACAGCATCATGACCAAGGAGGGTATGTCCCAGAAGCAGATGAGTGACGTGGCATTAAAACAAAACACCGTAAACCATAATTGATAAATCAAGGGGAAAAGCATGCTTCTTATAATAGATGGTCCCCCAAGAAGCGTAAAATTCAAAACATATTCTTCATTAAAAAAAAAACAACCAACTTCTTCACAAGCTAGAAATCAGAAGAAACGTCTTCAACAGGATATCCTAGGAGAACCCCAGCAAGCACTACGGTTCATGGAAGCACTGGGAGCAGTCCCCATGAAGGCCACTCACTGTCCTAGAAGCACAAACACTCATGCGCACACACATGCACACTCACGCACACACACACACACACACGCCACCCCTTACTCAGCGGAGGCTGCGAGGGAATCTGTGAGATCCAGGGAAGCAGCTGAAAGATTCTCATTTTCCCTTCAAAGGCAAGAATCCATTCTTGCTTTTATTCTTCTACAGGATAAATGTATTTTCTATTTCTTACATAATGAAAACACATAAATTGCCTCAAAATAAAGGACATCAGTGCACATCCTTTTCAGGGAATCATGCGCCTGCATAAGCAGGAAGGTCTCGAGCCCCGGAGCCCATGTCCCAGGGCTGCCCAGGAGCAGCAGGAGGTCTGTCCACGGAGACCCTGCTGGCAGCGCTCCGCAGGGAGCCCCTCCGAGGGATGCGCATGCCCGCCACCATCACAGGGGTCCATCTCGTCTCCACAGGGGTCAGGAGGTGCTGCCCCTCCCTGGCCTCTCCCCGGAGCACCGTGATGTCGCCAGCCTATCCTGGCCCACCAGCTGAGGGAAGATTCCGGGCCCCTGGCTGCCATGGTTACGGCGATGCTGCTGTGGCCCTGCAGCACTTCGCAGCTCCCAGTGAAAACTCAGTGGGGACAGTCCCCGCTGGCCTCAGCGCCGGGTGTGGCTGCCCTTCAGGGAGTTGCTGGCATCCGCTGTGACATAAAGGACACAGGAATGACAGAACTGACCACTCCCCCCACCCGTCTGGGCTGGGCTCCTCTCAGACCAGCACAGCGGTTTGCCTGGTGAGGTCAGCTCCGTTCCGTTCGCTGTGCGCACCGCTTCCCTTTGAACGTGCAGTCTTAGCTCTGGGTTGTCCTTCATACTTTGTGAATAAGGAATAGTTTAAAAAACAAGTAAATGTGGTACAGCCAGCGCATACAGAAACAGTGGAATATCAAAACCCCTGTCATATGAAAACCAAGTAACTCTTTGCAAAGCAAGGGACGGATGGACACTGTTGCTGACCATTCGCCGGCCCCCCTCTGCGCCAGGGCAGCCGCTCCCTGTAAACCACGCTGGCCTCGCAGGAAGAGCTCCACAGGCAGGAAGCAGGGGCCACAGGTTGACTACGCTGTGGGATGGCATTCTCACCTCGTTTTACGAATGTGGGGTTCTGAGGGTCAGGGAGTTTACGGCCTGTTGACCTCAGGGTCAGCGTGGAAATCCAGACCGCTCTGGCGTGCGTGTCTGCCCGTCACAAGGGGTGTTGCTCTCCCATCGAACAGGCAGGACAGCTGTCCTGAGTAAAAACACACACGCAAACATGGGAAACACAGAACACGCCGGAGCCCACATCTGAGAGGCGCAACTGTTTGGCTGATTTGGGAAAACACAGGAAAATGAAATCAACAGCACAGACACTCACCCACCGCGGCGCACCGATGGTGCCTGCACACCGTGAGGGCCGCTAGGGCAGCGACCGTGTCGGCGATAATGCTAACAGGTGTCTCCTGCAGTAGTTCGCAGAACTTCATTACAATTGTAGGTGCAAATGTTGGTGATGGTTCCTGAGTTCTAAAAAAGCACAAAATTGCCTTTACGTTTTAGCCCCAACACTTGACTCCAATTTTCACGTCCACACAAAGAGGGGACGGGTGAACTTCTGAGCCTGCTCAGATCCGCTGATTCTAGAAACGCGTCTCTGACACTCGCCCGAACCGCGCGGCATCACACGGGGCGCCGGCATCGCTCACCCGCCGCAGCCCGGCCGGACCAGCAGCATTTCCAGTATTTCTGCCTGAAAGCAGCCCAAGGGGTCGACTTTCAACACTGACTGAGCAGAAACTAGGAGAGCCTCTGTCCCAACTCTTCAAGAACAACGAGCTCTTAACGCTCACTGTTTCAGACAATCTCAGGCGTACTGAGTACTTGGGACTCTGTAAAAAGTCCACATTGTCATGTTCCGAGGTCTCTGATACACAACCCTAAGTGTATAAAACAGCAAGCAACTAAACATGAAGACTTTGGGTCACTCCTTTGTAAAGGGAAAGATATCAAAATAAAGAAACTGGTTGTGCAAACAAAAGAATAATGATATTTTAAAATATTTAGTATAGTTTACTCATTATTGAAAGAGTCAAGGAGTGCCTGGGTGGCTCAGTTGGTAATGACTTCGGCTCAGGTCATGATCTCATGGAGCATGGGTTTGAGTCCCGTGCTGGGCTCTGTGCTGACAGCTCAGAGCCTGGAACCTGCCTCAGATTCTGTGTCTCCCTTTCTCTCTGCCTCTCTCTTGTGTTCTCTCTCAGTCTCTCTCAAAAATAAATGTTTTTTTAAAAAGTAAAAAAAATTTTTTTTTGTATCTTTTGACGCTCAGCTCAGACCCTCTGGAGCCTCTAATGATGAGCCCACCACCTGCCTCCCACATGGGTGCTCCCCGCCCCCCCTCTGTCACAGGAGTCATCTGCCCAGCTGTCTCTGTCTCAATTCCCACTGGGTCTGGCCATACTTCCAGCCTCCCCGTGGCCAGACCCCTGCAGACCAGCTTCCCTGGACCGTGTGCCCCCAGCCTTCAGCCTTCTCCTGGCTTCCAGAAGCTCTTGGCCATGGTGTCCGTGCAGGGAGACCGTCTGCTGTCCACCATGGGCGGGCTTTGCTCCCCGGGACAGTCAGGGCCCTGTGCAGCACGTATCCGTCAGTGGGGCTGCTGATCCATGACTAGCCCTCCCCTTGTCCTAGGGGCGCCGTGAGAGCAAGCGGTGGCCGGCTCTGCACACGACTGTCGTCGACAAAGTGCTCACAACGTGGAAGCGCTCAGAGTTTATGGCCAGACTGGAGATGAACTCCACCACCATGGAGACAGGACTGACAGGCACCCGGGGGTTCCATCTGCCCAAAAATGGAACGCTTTTCAGCAACATGCAATGGAGCCTCCACACACATTTGCTCAGAGAGGGAGGGAGGAAGGAGGGAAGGATGAGAGGGAGGAAGGAGGGAAGGGGAGGGAGGGAGGAAGGTGGAGAGAGGAAGGGAGGAAGGAAGAAGAAAGGGGGGAGAGAGAGAGGGAGGAAAGGGGGAGGGAGGAGGAAGGGGAAGGGAGGAAGGGAGGGGGAGGAAGGAAGGGCTATGTCCACAGGGCACCTAGTTTGAAGGCCCAGGTCCTGAGTCTGCAGGACGCCCGTGACCATGGACACACAGGGACCGGGTAGGCTGCTTTTGCTCTTCGTGTTTTCTCACTCCAGCATGAGGCGTCAGATCAGAGCCCTCGAGATACAAGCTACGACTGTGTCAGAAAGTCCAGATGCGAGCGGGCGGTGAGGTCAGTAAACAGGACCGCAGCCCCAGGCATCTCTTTATGCTGGGTCCTGATGCCGTCACGCGTGCTGCACGTGTGTGCGTGTGCCCCTCAGCAGCTGTCCGTAAAGAGGCAGTATCCGTGGAGACCCTCCAAAGACCCCATATTTTAAAGATAAGCATGTTTTTGAGAATGAAGGAACCGCGTGGTGAAACTTCATGGGCCTCCCACAGCTGCCCACGTCTGAACGGGCCGTTCATCCCGCTAAATGCGGAACCCGTGGCACCACTTGGACCACGAATTCACTGACCTGTATCAAACATCCACACGACAGTCGATTTTCTTTTCTTATTCATCCTAAGACGTGCGAAGTACAACCACACACTGTACAGCTGGAAGGGACGCTGAGAGCAGTGTCTGGAGAAGGGTGCGGTGGGCAGTCGGACGCCGTCCTGGCTCACCGGCCCCACCCCCGCCTGTCCCTCCTGCCCGGCCGTGCAGCCCGCCCACGGGGCTGTCTCCCTCCCTGCAGATTTCCAGGGACTTACAGATGAGGCAAAAAGGGGACACCTTGTGAGTCTAAAACGTGCAAATAAATCAAAGTACATTCCTAATATAATAGCCACTCTTATGATCTTTATCTGATAACATATAAAAACATAAACCACTTTGTTTTTATACTAGATTTGAATGAGACCAAACAAGAGGAAACAGTTTTTTCCAGAGCTAAGCTGGCTTATTTGCATATGACTGGGGACCAGGGGTCCCACTGAACCCCAAGACAATCTAGGGCTGGTGATTACTGCTCCGAGCACAGGGTACGCTGTGCCCACCGCTGGCTGGAAATGAAATGTAATTCCATTATAGGAAATCCACTTCAAGTAATGGAAGAAACTCATTTTTCCATAAGAAAACGTTTGATCAAGAGCTCAGTATTCATCAGGGATACAGTTGAACTTCAATTCCGAAGCTCTCACCGTATTATTCAGGAGCCTTGCAGCCCCAAGTGGACACGTACGCTTACAGATCCGGCGGGGGAGTTTGCAAACCACAACGGTAGTAATGGATGGCGCTCGCGGGAAGCCATAAGGAGCTCAGTTTGGTCGCGGCCCAGGTGGGATGGAAACAGTACGGAAACAGCAACGCCCATCGTGGGAAAGCAGACCCCACGTACCAGCAGGGCGGCCCGTGACGGGAATCCGGGCCAGCACCCGGACATGTGGGCAGGAGACGGTAAGAAATGGCCCTTTAGCGGGCCGGCCCGAGGACGGGGACCCGGCAGATATCCGGCGAACGTGTCTGGGGACCAGGGCTCCCCCTCACTCTTCCTAAGGGGGCGTGTCCACATCACAAATGACACAATGTGACAAGAGGGATGTCGCAGGTGTTTCACGGGACACAGATGGAACCCACGAGACGTACACAACGTTTCAGTGGTGAAGCCAGCACACTCGCTCATCAGCTGCAATGTCAGTCCGTGCAGGCTCTGCTCGTGAGGTGACGCCACGGGACGACCAGTCAGACGGTCCAACTCACAGCGACACACGCGGTGAGTGAGAGCTGGGAGCTGCGTCACTAATCACTGTGAGCACAGCTCCCTTTAGAGGCCCGCCGCTCAAACCCCTCAGGTAGGCCTCCCGTCTCCGCCTGCTAGGAGTCCCCGGGGGCCTGATGACGCCCCGACCACCCATGAGGCGCAGTGGGGGCGGGTGGGCAGGAGCCCCAGGGTCTCTCCACAAACACCTCGAGCCCTGCACCCTCAGGCCTGGAACCCCTTCTGTCTCAGTGCAGGATGACCCCGGGGCACCTGTGTCCTCACTGTATGGGGGTCAGATGAGCTGTGGCAGACCTCGAAGACGGAGGGGCCTGGAGACCCCGTCACTGGTTGTGAATCAGCTAGGGGAAATCAGAGCGGATGCTGTTAAACACCGTGGTCCCTTCTCTCCAAGAAACAGGATGAGAGAAACCGTACTTTCCCTCGCTCTACTTGGGAACATATTTGCTCATTATGTTCTTTGTTTCAGAAGAAAAAAGTTTCTTATAAAAAAAAATAATTTCACACAAAAGAGAGAAAAGAACCAGTGTTCTGAGGAAAAGGTGTTAATGCTTAACATTGTTATTAATGGGGGGAAATCACTGTTATCAGAGAGTATTGCAACATTTACAAAGTATCCAAGAGAAACTCTTTTAAGCTGTGTTCCAAAAGCGGTGGAGGGAGACACAGAGACACAGAGTGAGGTAGAGACACCAAGAGACTGAGGGCAGCACAGGAGAGAAACTACTATTATTTTTTCTTTAGGGAATGAATGAAAGGTAATTTGCAAAGTACTTGAAAGGTTCACTCAAGTTCATGATGATCACTCTTGCAGGCTTCAGTCCAAATATACGACACCTACTATTTCTTTGGCTCAATGTCACAGGGGACCACAGGTGGCTGCCGGGTCCGGCTCCGGGAAGACCGCAAAGCACACACACCTTGCAGAGGAAAGTGCCCAGGCTCTACCTGTCACCCAGCCCATGGGGACAGAAAGCAAACAGAAGAGCACCACCGCATGAGATTTATAGTAACGGAACTCCTTGCTCGCTGCTAACTTCTATGTCAGGCTCTGGAATACAAAACACAGCTCTGACGGAAACTGTTATAAACGCAGGTTAACGGAGAGCCCTTTGGTATATAGTTCACTGAACTGTCCAAAGTATTTGTTCACAGATTTCAGGTCAATACGTCTTTCCTGTTGGCCAGTTTGGGAAGAAAAGTCTCAAATCCACCTGGAACCTGACCCCACCCAGTCTGCGCGACAGAGCCAGGGACACAGGTGCATGTCCCTGAACCACGAAAATTCCCCAGTGTGCTGAGCCCTCCAGAGTGGCTGTCACTCTTGTCCTCAGGCTCCCCCAGTTCAATTCAGAGCCTGATAGATCTTCGCAATCACATGTGAGGCTGCTCAGGGAAATAGAGAAATTCTATTTTCAAGATTGAATTAAACTTAAAAAGAAAGTTTCTCAAAAAGGCGGGTGGGGGGGTGCTCCCACCGTCTTTTACCCAGTAAACACTTGTCACAGAGGATTAGCAGCTTTGGCGAGAGGCAGCAGCCCGCCAGGCGTGATTTTGAGAGATGAGGAGGACCCCAGAAAGCAGGAAACATGCGCGAACACACACACCAGGAGCAAATGTTTCCTACCACACAACTGTGTCAGAAAAGGAAAAAAAAAAGGTTTTTCTTAATTGTAATTTGAATATGCAATTCACTACGGGACAGGGAGCCGGGTCTTTCTGTGGGACCCATCCCTGGCAGGTGGCTGAAAAGGCTCCTTCAAACGCCCCACCAGTGAGGACCAGCCCTCGCAGGAAGACACCCAGAATGTACCATGTTGTCTGCCACCCCAGGCTTTCTGTTGCCCTGGCCACGGAATCCGATCCCTGACCTGAGAGGAGAGACCAGAACGGATCATCTTTGTCATCAGAACTTCTGATTCGGCGTCTCATACCCCTTCTCTTGCTGGAGAAGGACGAACAGTGTTATTTTCTGAACACATGTGCGGAAAGAGCAGGGAGGTCGGTTTCAGAACGCCTGGGGAGGCGAGTGTCACTACCAGGCGGCTCCCTCTCCTCACCCCGCGGAGCAGAGAAGCCGGGGCTGCCACGGTTTACAGGAAGGGGTTTGCATTTGGTCCTCAGTGAACACGCTCATGGGTGGAAGGGCCGGCATGGGCTCCTCTGCTGCCCCACTGTGTTCCTCTCTCCGAGAACTGAAAGTCCAGGATCAAAGGCAATGACCCCTACTGCCTGCACCGCTGGCACGTGACAACAGCAGCGGCGGGGCACCTGCGATTGGAGCGGCTGTGGGTCCGGCTCAAAGCTGACCCCGGGGAGTCAGCCGCTGGCCCTGTGCTGGGCGTCACACGGAAAACGGAGCGTTCTGCCCCTAGCAGATCAGGCCTGGATTGTAACACAATTCTGCGCAACCCACCAACACTCGACGGCCATGAGCAGTTCTGATGACGCCCCCCTGGGCCGCAGTGGCCAGCAGGAAGGGAAGATGGCCACCGCGTGGGGTCTGTACGTCCCAGTCCCTGCCGGGCAGAGAGGCCTGGGCAGTGGCCCGGCGGGCAGGGGTGCGTGGGACCGTCCCCCAGCTCTCCCTGGCAGGCGGCCGTGTTGCCACTCTGCCGCACGCCGGGGCACCGACCGTCACCCCTCACCCTCGGCGAGCGGATGCTCCCGGCCCCCGGGGAGAACGGCGGACCCGGAAGGGGCCGGCCCGGCAGCATCAGGCTCCCCGCCGCACCCGGCCGTCGCCGCACTGTCAGCTCCGGGGGCCAGGCCCCCGCGGCCGTGCTCACGCGGACGGGTCTCCGCGGGGACGCGAAGCCGGCGGCACCCGGGGGACGAGGACCCCGCGGCGTCGGGAAGCCCCCACACGTACAGTTGCTCAGGCCCCGGAGGTCCCCGCCGCGTGCCCGGGGACACCACGCCGGGGGACACCACGCCCGGGGCGCGTCCCCGGCCCCGCCCCCGCCACGCCAGGACAAGCCGCCTCACGGCAGACAGAACCCGCGCATGCGCGGCGGAGGCTCCCGCGCCCGCGGACAGCCGCGCCGCCCCTGAGAACACCCGCGGCTGAACCGGGACCTCCCGGGACCGGCGCAGCGGAACGCAGACCCGACCCGCTTTAGTGTGCCGACCCGATTTCCGAGGGCAGAATCACGGCAGTCGTGACGGCATCGACGACCCAGTGTGTGCGGCCGGCCGGCCAGGCGTCTCTCCCGCTCCGGCTGTCGTGGAGTCGGCCTGTCACGTCGTCACCGAGGCGGCGCCCGGGACTCACGCCTCGTACCTGCCTATGAACAACCAGGCTGCTCACTCGATTCCTCCCAAAATGAAACTCACCGGCGAAATCACTGTCGTTTCAAGGAAGATCTGCGCATCGCGGGAGGCAGCGCCGAGATGAGCTCGCCCACGGTGGGCTCCCAACCCCTCGTCCAGGCGAGGAGCAGAGAGATCCCACAGGCCCAGGGAGGTGGCTGCTGCGAAGGACACCGGGGATCCGTGGACTCCGGCCCGCGAGCTGCTCTCGGGGGTCCTGTTCGCAGCTTGCAATCCTGCCCCCCTGCGGAAGGAGGAGGGGGTCCCGACCCCTGCGGAAGGAGCAGGAGGGGGTCCCGACCCCTGCAGAAGGAGCAGGAGGGGGTCCCGACCCCCTGAGGAAGGAGCAGGAGGGGTCCCGACCCCTGCGGAGGGAGCAGGAGGGGGTCCCGACCCCTGCAGAAGGAGCAGGAGGGGGTCCCGACCCCTGCGGAAGGAGGAGGGGGTCCCGACCCCTGCAGAAGGAGCAGGAAGGGGTCCCGACTCCCTGCGGAAGGAGCAGGAGGGGTCCCGACCCCTGCGGAGGGAGCAGGAGGGGGTCCCGACCCCTGCAGAAGGAGCAGGAAGTGTCCACCCTCCTGAGAAAGGTACTGGAAGCATCCTGTTCTGAGGAAGGCCCAGAAGCACTGGCTCCGTTTGCTTCCATCTGCACAATTCCCTGTTTTCCTGACGCTGCTTTTGGATTATAATGAAGCCATTTGTCCCAGGCAGGAGTTTTGCCCTGAAATGAATTATGCTTTTGTTGACAGCCGAACGGGCACCATGAGCCAGCAGGGCCCTCTCACTGCACCCAGACGGCTGTGGAAGAACCTGGACTGAGAGGAATAAAGCAGACCCTGGAGGCCTCACCCCACCCGGCTGAAGACCCACCCCTCCCCCACCCCCAGCCAGGGACCCAGGTCTGCACGGCGCACAGTCCACTTACGTGGAGCTGCTCATCAGAATCCACAGCCCTCACACGTGTGTCAGGGATGCATCTTAGGGGGTGGCTTAAGGTCCACCCAATTGCAGTTGGGGTCCTTGCTCCAACACCCGCCTCCTACAGCTGAGCCTTAACGCTGAGGGCTGAGAGACAGCACCGAGGTCAAAGCCACTGAAGATAAAATTAACCCATGATCCTTTTCAACATGTATCAAGATTAGGGAATATGCTTTATAATTTCATTGGGTCTATTCCATCTGGAAAAGGGTATGTATTCATTAACCTTGATTTTAAAATGTTTTTTTCCCATGTTTGCATTCTTGATATTTATGTCTGCTTTTCTAAAACACTGAAAATTGAACTGAACAAACCCTACTCACAAGGGTGACCTAGAAGGTCACGCGCTGATGCGGCGCTGAGGGGCTCAGGTGCTGACCGTGCACACCTGCCCTCCTGCAGGCGATCTGCCTGGGACACTGGGCACAACGGGCCCCTGGCTCTGCTCGACGCCCTGCCCTCACTCTGGCCACCTCACCAGGGGGCATCACGAAGCCCTGAGTCCAAGCCCATCCTACACGGACTCCGTCCAGAATGCCAGGTCCTGATTTCACTCCTGCCTACTCAGCTCACGCGTTTATTGTTGGTTCCTGCCACCTTCTGCATTACGTACCCGCCTTTATTCTCTCTGGGTCCGACACTTGATAATCTGTTTTATTACATGTTCCCAATCCTGAACTTCAGAGCTCTTGGTGGAGACCCTGCATCCTAACATCTCGGGAGAGGCATCCCCACATTGCAGGATGTTTTCATGTATCTGCTCAAGAGTGTGTGGATGGCTTCCGCCCTGGGAACCTTCCTTCAGCACCACGCTGGTGCCGGGCTTCGCTCACAGGCCTGCTTCAAGAGAACAGGTCAAAGAGATGATGTCGGGCTTTCTGAAATCTCTTCTTGATGATGGGCGTCAAGAAGGTAAAATGGTGGTGCTGAAATTTCAAAACCCCATAAAACCTTTTAGATTCTGCAGGAAAGCTCCGGGTTTATTTGAGGACTATACAGCAGGTTTATATTTCAGCTTTCCTTTGGCAAAAGAAATCCTGGCATTTCCCTTTTGCATAATAAGCCAAAAGTTATTGGCTGCTGATGGGGTATGCTTTGGTTTCTGTGTCTTCCCATCAGCCGTATTTAGATTCAACTAATTTTTATTCAGTTCCTAGCATGTCCCAGATATTTATTGGATATTTTCAAATACACCGTCTGCCCCATTTGCACTGCGGATAAGGTAACTGAAGAAATAAGGAAGCATTCAGAGCCTTCTGTATGGCGCACAACACCCAGATTGTAGAATTTAACTCAAACCCAGGCTTTCGGACTCCCAAGTTTGCCTCATCCCCAGCCCTCCAGACGCCCATTAGGATGCTGTTGATTCACAGGAACCAAGAGAGTCGGTGGGACGTGCCATGAAGCTACAAGGGGGCTAAGGAGCAATCACCCTGCGAAACGGCGGCGGGCGCCCCTGCGCACCGCCCATCACGCACTCTGCGTGCAAGCCCGTGATGCTGCCGGCCGGCTGCCCCGCCGTGCGGCGTCAGGGACTGCAGAAAACATGGCCGTGCGCCTGCAGGCTCAGAGGACCCGAAGGTTTTCCCCGTCTCTCCAGTTGAGGCCAAGGCTGGTGTCCATCGTGGACCTGTATCCCATCCGGGCACCACAAAGCCTGAGCAGGACTCCAGCCTCCAGCACTTCCAAGAGCCCTGCACAGTCCTGCCACCTCCCCTCTGGAGAGGCTGATGACCACGGGGTGCCGTCCACACGATGGCTCCCTGATACTGAGACCACAGGTGATACTCCCCAGGGTCTCTTCCGGGACGTCTGACCCATCGCACCCCTCTGAGCAAAGGAAATGTTGAACACAGCACAGACAGCGTAGATTAGGGGACCACAGATGTGTCCAGAAAAGGACCCAGGTCAGATCCCTCTGAACAGAACAGGAACAGCATAGGTTTTAGTCATAAAATCTCAAAACCACCAGGCTGACCACTGCCTTGAATTCCTGTATGAGGAGCCCAAGCCAGATTAAATGCAGCCAGTGGTCTCTCCTGGGGGTCTCTGGGCAGCACCTCTATCTCAGAGCGGCTCTTGCATTTCCTTACTTATTTGGATTCTGTCACTGCCCCCAAGGAGGATTCCTAAGGCCTCCCTGTACTGGTAACATTTTACAGTTTCCAATGCCTCCTGCAGGCTTTGGTGCCAGATCTCTGCACATGCACCTGACTTAACCCTCACCACGAGCCCCAGGGGAGGACCCTGGTCCATGGGGACGCTGCTGCAAAGTGCCACAGGCCAAGTGGCTCACAAAAGAAACGTGTTTCTAGCAGTTCTCAGGGCTAGAGGTCATGGGGTGAGACCCTCTTATAGGTGGAGGACTCTGGCTGTGTCCTCACATGGCGGAGGGACTGGGGCTCAGCCGGGGTCTCTTCTCTAAGGACACTGATCCCATCCCGGGGGCCCCACCCTCACGGCTTCATCTTCCCCCCAAATCCCCACTCCTGACACCATCACATGAAGGGGGCTCTTGCTCACAACTTCAGCTCCCCCCAAAGTCTCCCTCCTGACACCATGACATGGGAATTTAAGTTTTTTTAATGAATTTTGAGGAAGCACAAATGTTTAGTCTGTTACAGGGAGTTACTATTATCAGAAAAATCAGGTCGCCCAGAGGTTAAGAAACTTGCTCAAGGTCGCATGGCAAGGAAATAGAGGCAGGATTCAAACCCAGGTAGCCTAGCTCCAGGATCCATGCCCTTCCCTCTCCCCCATGCTGTTCCTCCACAGAACGGAGAGAAATTCTTTCCAATATTGTTCTGGTGAAGCAAATGGGCACTGAGACAGACACTGTGCCAAATCCATCCATGTTTTCTTTATGCTTAAATTATTTTGCACAATTGAGTCACCTCTGCGTTCTGAGCCATTGTCACGGACAGGTGTGGGGACCTGTGAGGCGCGGCAAGATGGAAAGGTATGGGTGCTCATTCTAAATGAACTGAGCTTCACTCAAGGGGCTTCCGTTCCAGAAGGGGCGGCCCTGTGGTGTACAGACACATGCGCCAGGACCGTGGTCCAGAAGCTGGCTCGCTGGCGGTGGGACAGGTGCACTCGGTGAGGTCCTTCTCAGCCGGCAGAGCCAGCACGGCTGGCCTGCCAGCGCCGGAGCCAGCCGCCCGGTCACCTGCACAGCCACCGAGCCACAGGCACTAGGGAGGCGCCCCAGAGACCAGAAGGATGTGTGTGCACCCATCCCAGCCTCAGACGGCAGGACGAGAGCTTGTGGGTCGTCACAGCTCATGGCAGCCACCGGAAGAGGAAGAGTGAAAGGTACCACAAATAAGCCAAATGCCCAGGAAGGTTCCTGCAGAACCATCAGTGGGATTCAGCCGAGAGTCCTCCTGGAACACTGAAAGTGCGTGTCTGCCATTGTGTGGACTTGTCACTATTTCCCCCTAAATCTACGGACACCAGGGCCGCTGGCCCGCTTGTGCATCAAATGAAGACTCTTTTCAGACATGTGCTCACTCGAAATATCACCTTACGCTGTCACCATCAGTTACAAAACCTTGTCATAGCAAGTAGGAAAGACTACTCAAAGGGTACTTAAGATATGGAAATGCTTAACGTTTGGGAAAACTCACTATACTTGCTTCTTCCCGAACTAGTAAGAAGCCAGAAAACTTTACCACGTCCTCGAGTTTGGGGCCCACCCAGCGGAAAGCCTCCAGACATAGATGCAATGAACAGACTGAACATTTCAGCAAAGTCGTCTCCCGAAAGCTCTTCAGTCCCTTCTTCCTGCCCGAGATCCTGACTCTGCACGGTGTCCCCAGCCATCATGTTGTCATAAAATACACATAACATAAAACCTACCACCGTAACCACTTCACGGCGGATGGCTCAGGGGCAGCCATTACGTCAGACTGTCCGCCACCTCCATCCACAGAGCTCATCTTGCAAGACCAGCACTCTGTCCCCAGTAAACCCCCAGCCCACCCGTTCTCTGTCTCTGCAGATATGCCTCCTCCAGGGGTCGCCACACGGTGCCTCTTGTTCTGTGTCGGCTGATTTCCTCAGCACAATGTCCTCGAGGTTCGGCCCCGTTGCAGCAAGTGTCGGATTTCCTTCCTTTCCAGGGCTGAATACTATTCCGCTGAGAGTAGACACACATTGTGGCTGTCCATCCACACCAGCGAACACAGGCGGCTTCAGCGCCACAGCTCCGGCGCACCGCGTGGCCGTGAGCGTGGGTGTGACGGACACCCTTCATACAAGTGCAAAGGCAGGCCTGATATTAGGGCTGTTTCTTCAAAACAGGGCAATAAAAAGGCAACGAAGATCAAGCTGGGCTTTGTGGCCATCTTCAGATAACTCCAGAGAAGCCACAATGCACTCCACGCTCACCCTGTCGAGGGGTCACCTCAGGAAGAGCGGAGCTGAGTGCCAGTTCTGTGGGCGACAGCCCAGGTCCTGAGCCTCACGGGAGTTGCGGCGGGTCATCCTGCAGGTGGACACGTGGCTCTGGTCCTTCAGGAAGGCAGAGTCGGGTCAGAAAGCTTCTCTCCAAGCCTGGTGAGGGGACAAAGCTGTACCAGAGGCGTTGGGGGGAGGGGAGCAGGGTTCTTGGCACAATTAAAGCAAAAAACGGCAAATGTGACTGGAGAAGGCGGCCTCTCTGGGAAGGACAAGGGAGAGTAAGCCCCCATCAGAGACCGTGTCCTACAGAAAGCTCGCGGGACAGCAGACCCGCCAATCGGCGGCCCTGGTGATCCCAGCTCAGGTCCCCTCTTTAAACCAGAGGACTGTGAGAGTCTCCACACCACAGGCACGCTGACGGTCCCTGCGCAGGGCCGCGGCTTTGCCAACCCCAGCTCAGACGCAGCCCACACAGGATGACAGGCTGATGTCTCCGGGCTGCCAATACCCTTGCTGAGCTCCGCGCGAGTGGGCACGTGTGCCAGGCTGCCCCATCCAACGGGATCTCAGCCACAGCAAGGACACCTGCCACAGCACCTGGATGCCCATGGGGCACATGTCCCCAAGCTCTGACCCTCTTCCTGACCTTCAATGAAAGCGGCCATCGGCCCAGGGCCAGCTCTGTGCCAGGCACAGTGACAGGCGCAGTGACAGGCACCCTCACCGATGACCCCGCAGTTAGTGATTGTCTCCATTTCAGACCACAAAACGGAGCCGAAGCCGCAGAAGCAGCAGCTGCTCCCTGTCTCTGTGCTTTAAAAATACCTCAAGCTTTTATTTTTGAGGCGTGTGTGATAGTTCCCCAAGCTGAACACTTTATTAGGAAGGAAAATCCATTTTTGGGTGCATTTAGCTCTGTGTTCTGGATGCACTGAACAGATCTGGTTCGGTCACTGTTCTGCCCAGCGGCCAGGACCCCTCCCAGAAGAAAGGACGTCTGAGATGTTGAGACAAATGACAATGGACCGCGTGCTGCAGTGACACCCTCCAGGACAGGCGCACCTGCAGACAGGTGTGTTCTCACCCCATGTGCCCTCGCCTGCCAGCCCAGCTCCCTCTGCGTCTGCTAAACAAACCACAAAACGTGAGTGTGTCAACGTGCAAGATGACCTTCTGTGCACAAAATTCCTGGAAGACCCGAGAGCGAGAGGGAAGGCACCACGGACGTGTCTGTCCCATGGCCTCTGTGGTCGACCTAGAGGACACCCGCAGGGCACTGGTGACTGCAAATTCATTGATGAGTTAGGAATGCCAGGCGCATTTTTATGTATTAGCTACTTTGACCTCAGAGAATGATCTGATTTCTAGGTTATTTACAATTAAGTCTTATTCTCTGTCTAGAGAAAAAGAAAACCCTCTCAATCTCATCAAGAGAGTCACCTTCTGGAACCAGGCAGGATGGAGTGGTCCCCACACAGCCACCGCGGGTGCAGTGACAGGCCCCTCCCTGCGCAGGAGCTGGGGAACCGCCGGGAGTCACAGATGACGGCACTGAGCCGGGGACAACAGAGCGAGCCCGGGGCCTCCAGGGCAGATCTGGACGTGGACAGCTCCCAGGCCGGGCTGCTCAGGGTGGCCCTGAGGCGCGGTCCACAGGTAGGGCGAGGACACACAGGCCCAGGTGTCTGGGTTCCAGTGGGAACATGGTGGGGGTCCCCGCCCAGGCACCCTGCGGAAGCATCGCTAGATGGAGTCTGCGCTCCTGGCACGCTCCCACAATGGTACCAGCCCCGAGCGTGCAGAACTCAGCTTGAAGTGTCACCAAGGCGCCCAGTGAACAAACAGTTCTGTTCGTCTCACCGTGTGCCCACCGGCAGCCCCACACAGGCGGCGTTCCCTCCTGCTGCGCTCCCCTTGTGCCCGGAATCAGCTTCCCCTGGCTTCACGGCACAGGACAGTGGTGCCTTCCCCAGGCTCAGGACACCGCTCACCCTCAGCTCCAGGTCATGGCGGGCGGTATCGCCCCCCTGGGGAAGGCCTCCCTCGTGCAGCATGGCTGACACGGTGAGCGCAGGGGCTGTCCATCCACCTCAGGACGAAATGTGGGTGGCCCTCCTGCGTGCCCGCAGCCCCGTCACCATGGTGTCAGCCACACCTGTGACCTCGGCACCCGCTCTCCCCGGCGAGCCAGCAGTGGGGACTCCCTCTCCGCCAAGGAGGGAGCCCTCCCTGGTCCTCAGAGGTCCTGCGGACACAGGAGGCACTAGACGTCCCTCTCACTCTTGCCAGCGAGGGATGCAACCTAATCCAGCAGCAGGCACCGCCGGTCCGGAAGCTGCCTCCCCAGCAAGCCCAGGCTGCACGGTAGCAAGACGACGTGGAAGGAGACGGCACCGTGGGCATCGGGATCAGTGTTTCCTGAACCCCATGCCCGCCGTGCGGCCCCTCAGCACTGGGCCTTTGTGAGCCACAGAGCTCTGCCAAGTGGCCCACGTGCGATGCCCTCCGGGGGTCCAGACGGTTCTCCAACCGGGTGTGCAGAGGCTCAGCCAGGTCAGAGCAGGCAGACCTGCTCAGGGTCAACTAAATGATGGCTCAGGTCTCCCCGAGGTGCTCCTGCTTCCACACATACCACGAGCCCCCGTGGCTCCAGGGTCTGTGTGACTCAGCCCACCCTGCTCCTGGATGGGACCCAACATCGACCACTCGGTTCCACGTCCAGGGCAAAAACCTGCCCTTTCATCCACCAGCTAGGCTGACTGCCTGACAGCGGCTGCAGGTGGTGTGACCTTGCTCTTGTGGTTTTGTTGGTGATTCATCCTGTGCTCCTATCCTGGCTTGGGCTCCGTCCACCCGTCTACACCCCTAACAATCCTCTCTGTGGATGAGGGGGCGGTGAGGCTCCAGGGGCCGGGGGACTGCCTGCCTTTCCGGCCCTCGGCTCTAGAAAGGAGGCTTCAGGATTCGAAGGCTTCGGAATTATAACACGAAATGGCATCTCTCAGAGCACATGGTTCTGGATTTCCAGACAGTGTCGGGATCTCACAGGAAGCGCACATCTGTCTGCAGACGCTGCAGGAGGACTTAGGTCTAGAAGATTCAAAACCAACAAAACTCCCAAGTAACACAGTATTAAGAGAAAGGGCCCCTGTCTCTGAAATCAGCCTCACGGCTCACGCTGTCATTCAAGAGACTTCCCTTCCCCTCCCTGGTCTCACGGACAACACGCCAATCACGCTGATGTAAGACGGACAGGCATCTGTTTCGACATGTGTGGAGTTACCAAACGTGCGGTTGTATAATAGACATGATTTTAGAACATGACTTCATATACAATATATACACATATCATTAAATATAATATACATACACTGTTTTCTCTTTTCTCAAGTTTTTTGAGAATTCAGTGTTTCTCAGTCACGTGATACATGCTGGCTAGTTTTGTTGGTTTAGTTTTGCTCCTGAACATGTATGTGTGTGTGTGTGTGTGTGTGTGTGTGTGTGTGTTACAGTATACATAAAATTTGCCAAGTGAAGCCATGTTTAGGGCTACAGTTTAGCGGCATTACGTGCTTCCGCACCATCATGAGATCATCCCCACCACCCGCCTCCACTTTTCCATCTTCCCAAACTGAACCTCTGTCCCCCTTAGCCATGGACCTCGCCCCCGCGCCGGCCCTAGTGCCTGCGCCTGGTGTCTCCCTCCTGTCTCGGTGGACGCGCCTGCTCCAGGGACTGCCCGTGAGTGGACCCAGATGGTCTTGCCCTTCCCTGGCCCGTCTGTCCTCATCGGGTTTATCTCACTCACCGCAACACCCTCACGGCCCACGTGTGACAGCAGGTGTCAGAATCCCCTTCCTCTTACAGGCTGAGTAATGTTCCGCGCCTCAAGACTGGCTTTTAATGCCATCCCGCAGACGTTGATGTGCCGTTATCTTTCCCAATAAAAGCGAAACCACCTTTGGCAAAGCACTAACATTAAATGTTTAGTAAAAACCCTTCAGAGGAGCTTTAAGAGGCGGCAAAGTGTTCAGTGTTCACCCTCGGGATTTCCCGACAACGGAAGAGTGGCACATTCGCGCGTTCAGCACACACAGGTGCGCAACCCACCAAGACAGTGCAGCTCCCTTGGTCCCTGGCCTGGGACCTTCTGTGCCCAGCAGCCCCGCGGCCTGCCCCTCACGCTCATCAGCTCGCCGGCGCCTGCATCGTGCGGCAATCGCGCAGGGGCCCGAGCGACAGCCGCGTCTGCTCCCGCCCGGAGGAGGCGGCTGTGCCGGCTGACACCCGGGAGTGCTAAGACACCCACGGGCCGAGCCGGAGCAGAACGCCGCCCCCGCACCGGCGGCCACCGCCGGCAGCGCAGGGAGGAGAAAACGCCGTTTTGTGTTGGTCGTTTTAAAGCAAAGTTCACAGGGACAGCTGTGAAGCGATGGAAGCATTTTGGTTAAAACGGGCTCCTTTAGAAACTTTTCTATACTCTTGCCTATAAGAAATTCAAATCCATTTTTCACATTGAGTCTGTCTCTGCAGAGCATGTAGTTCCTCGGATGCACGTCTTTGTGGCCTCTCTCCTGCTTCGTCACGCACACGTGGAGGACAAGGCCGTGGGAGCCAAGCCTGCACACCTGCCTCCACAGGCACCACGCCTGTCAGCGGGGATGTCGGAGCGCTCCCTCCAGAACGGCCCTCTGACCTCCTCGGCACCGCTGTTTTCTCATATGACAGAGCAAAAGAAATACGTTTTTATTGAAATAAGGGCCTCGAATGCAAGTCGATGCCTATTAGAAAGAAATTATCTAAGTTTAAGTGAACTCCCTTCAGAATGCCAAAGCCTGGGTCGCGGTACTTGGCCTGCACGGTTTCCATGTGCTGCGTGCACTCATCATCAAGCACCTTCGCGCTCCGCACCCCCGCAGCATGCCTCCACGCCTCACACAGAAGCATTCCAACAACCTCTTCCTTCCTATCCTTCTGGCGTCCTCTGGTGAAGGGACAGGGTCCCTCCCGTCAGAGGAGGCGCCACTGTGAGCGCAGGGCAGTGTGGACTGTAAGCTCCTGACTGACGTCATCTCCAGCGTAACCGTCGGCACGCGGCGGGCGCTCACAAGTAGACACGGCTCCAGAAATGACCAAACACCCCACTCTGCACACTGGGAGCTCTGCACAACACACAAATCACTCCTTGTTTTCTTTTTATTGTTGTGAAGGTTTTCAAGCTGCTAACAGCACATACTAATTCCCAGAAGCACTCTGGGAGAATTTCACAGCAGCTACTACAAGGTCTAAAAAGAAAGAACAAATCCAGTGAAAATTTCAAGGCACATAAGAGCTTGAGAAAGCTAGGTACCAGGAATGTCAGTGGTGCTGAGAACTTATTTTTTTAAGTTTTTGCCTTCAAAGACTCTCTTTTAAATGTCATACTAGTAGTATTTTCTACAATGCGCGTTAGCCCCAGAGGAACTGCTCATGAAGCGTCCCCTCTCCCAAGTGACCAGCCGTTAAAACGTATCCCTCCCATCTACGAGGCGCCCCTGAGCGCATCTAGCAAACACTAAGCCACGGAAATCACGCTTACGATTTCTGGGTGCACGGCCTGGAGGCAGGTCACGTCAGGTGCAGGGGGCTGTCTCTGTGCGCTGGGACACTCCTCCGCAAGGGCCCGCACAGGCCTGCCGCCCTGCCAGGCTGCTCTGTGCCTTGGCAAATATTCTCCAGTCTGTCCACGAGGGTGTGCCCTACCACGAAGGCCGGGTGAGCCAGAGGCACACCCTGCGGGTCCCCGGTGTCCCAGACGTCCGGCTGCAGCCGGAGCCGCAGGAGACCGCACCGACGTCTAGTCCCCATTTCACATCTGAAGTTACTCACTTCCAATTTAGTTTTCCAAATCTTAGAATGTTTTTGGAAACAAACTGGTGTGTGTAAGTTTCCCTGAAGCATTGGGCTAGTGTCCAGGGCCTGTGAGCTCCTGGGGAGGGAGGAGCACCTAGAATGTTCCAGATGGCGTCAGTTTAAAAGAGAGCCGGACCTATGTTCCAACGTGAGCGTAAGTCACTGAGGGATCTTCAGGTGAAAACAGTGAGAGCAGCACAACAGGAGGCAGGGGTGCGGAAGGCCAAGTGGCTGGGCCTCTACTGAGAGCTCAGCCCCTCAGCCGACCACAGAAAGAGCATGGCCGCGGCCACTCGCTCAGGGCCCCAGCTCGCTGTGTGCACAACGCGGGCTTTGCGGCGCCGGGAGGTTCTCCGAGACATGGCGAGGGGGTGTTTCTGCTTCACCTTTGGTGCCGTGTGACACGGCAACTCCCCGAGCTCCTGACAACGCGCATGACCCAGAACATGCCAGAAACACGGGCTCTGTGGAGCCGTGACCCGACGTCCAGACAGGAAGTCTGAGTCAACAACCCTTTAATCTTGTAGTAAGCGTCCCAGGAGTTTCTTACGACACGCGCTCGGGGAATAAGTAGTCTGCTCGTTTGGAGGCAGCCAAGGAAAGCGGCCGGGACGCAGAGTGCGCAGCGTGCCCCGCGCCGGCCAAGCCCAGCGCCCGCCGCGCCTTCTGCATCGTGGGGGGAAGAGTCAGGGTGACATCACCTCCAAACAAGCCTGTTTTCAAAAGGAAATGTGTCGGGTGTCAGGGCGCCTATGGGGCTCAGGCGGTTAAATGTCCAACTCTTGATTTTGGGTCAGGCCACGATCTCACAGTTCGTGGGTTCGAGCCCCACGTCAGGCTCTGTGCTGACAGCTCAGAGCCAGGAGCCCGCGTGGGGCTCTGCGTCTCCCTCTCTCCCTGCCCCTTCCCTGCGTGCAGCATCTGTCTCTCTCTCTCATTCTCTCAAAAATAAACAAACATTGTACTTTTGTTTCAGGAAGCATTTTCTCCATTTAACATCCAGGTCTTGGTTCCTAAAAAACAAACTTTTCTTCTTCAAAATACGCAACGTTCTCTGAAGTCATTAAGCGTTCCCGGGGTCAAATTCACCAGGAGCACACTCCCGAGAAAGGAAGCAAATATTTGTTCTACAGACACTGCTTGGACATCTCATGCTTAACGTCCACACAGAAAAATGAATTAACTCTTATTAATGGATGTGATTGCTTTATTACCCTCTTGCTCTGGGTTTTAGAATCATAAGTTTGTTTTTAATATTGAAAGAGGAAAGAACATGTAAGAACGCAGGCCATGAGCTTTCTTCCCCAGCACAGGATGCTCCGCCCAGACACCCGACCCCGGGGGGCAGAGGCACTGACCTCAGCATGCTGGGTGCGGCCACACGGCGTGTCCTCGGACTCTGACCTCCACAGCTGTATTCAAAAGTGGCCTAAAATCTAAGCATGTGAGACTCCCAGGAGGAAGTGACCAGGAAATAAGCTCCAGACTGCTTTCTCTTCAGGAACCCCAGAGCCCTGACAGAGGGCCCGGCAGATTCCCAACCATGGGGGGCACGTGTGAGCTGGGGGGGGGGGGAGTCTGCTCTTAGACCTAGGCCAGGGGTCAGCGCGTCCAGACAGATGGCCAGGGCAGACGGACATGTGTGTCCTCCCCTCCACACAGGGGCTCTGAGAAGACTGTTCTTCCTACAATTGGTCCAACCATCATGGCTTCCATTCCTGCGCTTTTGTGCCTGTTGTCTATGAAACACCGAGAAAAGGAGAGAAGAAAGCCCATCTCTCTCCTGAATGCGTGCCAAGGTTACTGCTCTAGATGGGACATCTGTGC
Organism: Helogale parvula; assembly: GCA_004023845.1. NCBI lineage: Eukaryota > Metazoa > Chordata > Mammalia > Carnivora > Herpestidae > Helogale > Helogale parvula. The sequence goes on along the minus strand of PJEM01005531.1, from coordinate 41,221 downwards.
CCCCACATCTGTCTGTTGGACCCTAATCCCCAGTGGGATGGTGTCAGGAGGGGGTCCCTAGGGAGAAGATGAGTTCATGAGGTGGAGCCCCGTGAATGGGGTCAGTGTCCTTGTACCGGGGCCCCCCACCAGGAGGGTCTCACCAGATCACACCCCCTCAGGCATCTGATTTTCCACCTGCAGCCCCCAGAGCTGCGAGAAGAAAATGTCCGGGTGGATAAGCTCCAGGCCCCGGGTGTCCTGCCAGCGTCCCCAAGGGACCAGGACAGCAGTCTGCAGATGCGTCCTCACAAGGTGGCTGCAGAGCGGGGCTGACCGGCCCTCGGGGGGCCCGCCACGTCCCAGGGGGACAGACATTCTTTCCTCCTGCGCCTCGAGGGTCAGCTCCTCCCAAGTAAGACAGAACGCTCACAGGAGCACCAGGAGCAGAAACACTGGAGGGGCCGGGAAATGTGGCGAGCCGGTGCCGTGGAGGCTTGCTGTCATCTTCTCTGTCCTAAGATGACCATGAGGGGGGCGCGGGGCCCCACTCAGGGAGTGCACGTGCAGATGGGGCGCCCGCCACCTTGTGCTCACCCCGCGCTCCAGAAACGCACACCGATGCGCTGGACAGAGCCCTCCAGGAGCCTCTGTCATGGGCCAGGGCGCCAGGCCACAGCGCGGGCTGTCGCCATGGAAACCAGCCTTGTCGGAGGAAGGGATGTTGTCAAAGGACTGAAAAATTTAAGCCTCAGCAGAAAACAGAGAAAAGCACTTGAAGGAGGTTTTCTTTTCTTTCTTTTTTTTTTTTTTTTTTTTTTACCCAGAAAAACACAATTATTTATTCACTCTCTGTCCTGGAAGTGTCTGGTTTCACCATAACCGAACCACAGTGGACCCACCCACAGCTTCCAAACGCTGCCGGGGGCTGCGAGGAGCTCCGCGTAGTTCCAGCGAGGCTGCCTGGCGCCAGTGGCCTGCGGCTGCTCAGAGTCGCGCTCTCCCTGCCGGACTGGAGTTTCTCTGGGGCAGAGACCTGCCCACGGGGCCATCTCCCCACACAGGCAGCACGTCCACAGGGCCCCAGACCCCGCCCGGCCTCCAGCCTCCGGCCAGGCATGAGCGCTCCAAACCCCAGAGCACGCGCTGCCTGTGAGGGCCACGTCCCCGGTCCACGCGGCCGGGCCCCGGGACACAGACGCCCCGCTCTGCAAGGGGGTGCGAGGGCCCTGTCCGCGCGGCTGGCCGTGATGAGGCTGGCCGTGCGTGTCTCCAAGGAAAGCGGACACGCGGAGGCTGGGCCCCTGGCGTGGGGTCCACAGGCTACTCTCTAAAGCCACGTGTTCTGTCATCACAGCCGAACAACGAGAAAACAGGCGACGGCGGAGACACCACGGGAGCGCTGTGCGCACGCGTGAAGACACCCAAGAGGCCGCGGTCTAGGCGGCAGTCACGGTGACCTCTCCTGATCTCTCCCTACCGCTCCCTGCATCCGGACTGCTTGTAACAACTGGATCACTCCAGCCAGGAACAGACATCAAGCTGCGCCACCCATCCCGACCCTAAATTCAGCGCTACATCTGAGAATCTGTGCTTATTACAGACAGAGCGCCCACAGGCTGCACCCTAACAGCTGCCCCTCCCCACCCGAGCCCTTCTCGGGGTTCCAGTATTTCCAGAGGTGCTGTTTACCGCACCGCGAACAAGCACGGGCTGACAGTGCAGGGAGCTCCGGCCTCCCTGCTCCCCATGCCGCCCAGGGGCCCAGCCCCGCAAGGCACAGGCTGCGGGGAGACCCGGGGGAAGCCAGCGATAACCAGTCCTTGAAGCTGCGCCCAAGCCACGACTTGGCAAAGGGAGCTGGGGTTCCGGAGCAGGTAAAACATCCTTCCAAGGCAGACGGTTGAGACTAGGGCCCCAGTCACCAAGATGTCTAATTTTGAACAGACTTCAATAGTATGAATGGACCTTCACACAAAATCTCCATTAACAAGAGCCCTCAATAAAGAGAGAATCATTTTCCCCCACGTTCAGCTTTAGTAGAAAACTAGAAACACAAATCAAGAGAACAAACAGAAAGCCATTTTCCGGGCTGCCCTGGAGTCAGCACATGTTTTGCTGAAGCAGCTCTGCTTCTGCCTCTACCCGCCCCCCCTGCACCTGCAGCTCCGGCACAGGGCCCCCCACGCCGTCTGCAGCCCTCACCCCCCCTCAAGGCCTAGGCTCCCAACCTGCCACTGGGCCTCTGCTTGGAGGCCACTTCGTGCAGCTGGGAGAGAGGCCAGGGCGGAGGGACAGGCCTGAGGGTAAAGAGGCCGCCGCCAGCGAGCGAGCGCCCCAGGCCTAGTCCGGCCCCCTCCCTTCTCCATCCCTTCCCCCCTCCCTCCACCACCCACCGCTTGCAGGACGCAGCAAAGCAGCACTGAGTCCTGGGGCTGCTGCTCCTGAAGGGAGAGCCCAGTGCCCGGCGGGCAGCCAGGGCTCGACCCGAGGCGGTAAGTCAGGGGCCAGGCCTCCGTGAGCAGCCTGGCGCGTGGGCACATTCTCCACACGGCCCCAGAGATGACTGCTCCGCCGGCATCATGCATGCCCCTTAGCGGGCCACGGCCCGTGACAGGTCCTAAGTACTGCATGGCCCCTTCCTTTGGCCCCTCCCCGTGTCCTCACTCGGCTGACTCGGTGTTAACAGGAGCAGCATCTGGGGGCCTGGGATCCACACAAACCCAGAGCCGGGGTGAGCAGGGGCTGCCCGGGAAGGCCGGTGAGGCCCCGACACTGGAGGAAACGTGACGGAGCTGCAGCTGGGCCACGGCTGTGAGGAGGGCAAATTCCCCCAGGCGCTGACACGCTCCAGGTGTCACAGGGGACAGAGAGACACTTGTTCCAATAACCAGAGGCTCCTCTGCCTCGCAAACCCGGCCGGGCCCCAGACCCACATCCCGAGGAGGCTGGTGACTGGGCTCAGGGACTTCGGGTCTTAGTGTCTCACTGCTCAGGATGGCCATGGCCACTGCACGGGAACAGCCCAGGAACCGGGCCTGGTGGACGGAGGTGACACGGCTCGTTAGCTCCAGAGGAGGCTGGACTAAGTCCTCACAATCTGGAAGGACGCACTCACACCTGGGACCTCCCACTCCATTCGTTTCTCGGGCACAGAAAACAGACTCAGCACCCAGCTGCTGTCACGTGCCCAGCAGCACCGCTGGCCAACTACCGTGGAACTGGAAACCAGCCAAGGTCGCACAGAGGGGGAGGAATGAGATTTCACATCTCGGTTAGAAGCTTCTGCCTGGGGGGCCCCTGCTGGCCGTGTGCCGTCCCAAACCTCCCCTGCCAGGCAGAAAGACTGGTAGATGCAGGACATGGATGGCCACCTCCCCGGTCACCTCCGTGCTTCCCGCTGGTGACAAAGAACCAGGGAAGCCTCGCAGCAGGTCCTGGGGACAACACCCTCAGTTCTAGAGCAGCACGGAGAGGACAGAGTTGGGGGGGGGCAGCTGGGAGGTTGTCAGTGCACGAGTTGCTCTGTCCAGCCCAGGTACCAAGGTCACAGGCAGCACAGAGAAAGGTGACCGAGGAGCAGAGACAAGAGACCAGCCACAGGGACAGGGCTGGGTTGGGGCCAGCCCTGGTGGGGCCTCAAAGAGAAGACTAGAACAGGGGGTTAGAAGACAGGACGGGACTGATCATGCTGCACTAACAGGTGATCAAAGTGACAATGTCCAAACTCTGGAGCAAAGCCCTGGCCATCTGGAGACATGTCAAGGCTACCAGTGACCTTTGGGCTCCAGCTTGTTGAGGTGACAGTGGGAGAAATGAGATCAGGCGGGAGAGCCAAAGTGGAGAGGACAGAAGATGGAGAGAAGCCAGAGAGAACGCGGAGAAATACCTACATTGTGACTGCGGACAGAACGAGGGGCTGTGCAGCTAGCTGCCGGCCATCGCCAACCCGCCAGCCGCTGCAGGAATCAACGGGCGGCAGCTGCGTCCACTCTGAGCAGGCATCTGGGGTCCAAGAGCGCAGCTAGCCGAGGAGGACAAGGGCGCGGAGTCCATGCGCCACAGTGGGGGACGGAAGGCAGACAGCAGATCGGGGAAAGGATCGGGATCTCGTGATGTGAGAGCGAGGGCTCTGTCCCGGAGCACAGGGTAGGAGGGCTCTGTCCCGGAGCACAGGGTAGGACAGTTCTGTCCCGGAGCACAGGGTAGGAGGGCTCTGTCGTGTTGGACAGGATGAAGAGTTAAGGGCAGAAAATGCAAACATGGCATAATTTCAGGTCACAACCAGAGATGACACAGGGGAGAATGACCATTCAGGAGAAAACCTGGGGAGAACATGTGCATTGTCTCAACCACTTTTATGCTCGTGACATGATCCCGGAGACCTGCACAGACCATGTCGGCAACCACAGATGGTTAAATAGATATTTAAGTTCTTACTCCAGGAAGACTTCCATGAAGTAGAAATGCTGCTTTATTTTACAACTAAATACAATGCTTTCAACATATACTAAAATCAGACCTCGTAAGATTGAGAAGTGAGACCGCAGAGTGGTAGGATTTTGCATTTTGCCAGGGGCACACTCCTTTATTAGCCACCAAGATACATGAGTCACTTTCTATATTAGGAAAAAACTCACTGTGGTACAAAATAAGACCTCCTTTTTCTCTTGAAGGTACATTCATAGTTCTGATTTCTAACTCAGAACTTGGTGTAATTGCTGAGTCGTGTGCTGACGCTTGCACATGGAATTAATGCTCTTAAATTCTCTCTTTAATGATCTACTTTGGAAATGTGTGCCCTAACAAAAGACTAATAAGCATCACGCAAATTGTCCCAACTCAGTCAACCAATGAAATCTGATTCTCAATGGTTCGTGATGTCAGTTGGCCTAATTATGAGGGACATGGCCATTTCTAAATTCATACAGAAGACATTCATAAGAGATTAACAGATGTGCACTTTTTAGAGCAAATGAGCTCAATTCAAAATATTCAAAGTATGAATTTGGATAATGAAGTCAACACAAACTGAAACTTCATACAAGAGCTAAAATGACTTCCAAACCCCCTATAATATCTGGTAGGTCCTGAAATGGAGCAAAGGATCGGAAATAAAGAAGATGGCTGCCCTCCCCGCCCCGGGGTCTCCAAAGGGGCTGGGCTTCTGCGGACCACAGAGAATCCTCACCGATGGAGGAGCCACATGTCCACACTCAGCCGTCACGGAGGGTCTAGAAGGCACAAGAGTGAGAACACGGGCTTCGCCCTTCTGGAGAACTGATGCCCGGGTCCCAAAGTCCTCCACAGAACACCGTACACGGAACAGTTCATTTACAATTTAGCATACTCCCCTCCAAAAGTGAGTTCTTCTGAGGAAGAGAGGATTATATAATTGATTACATTTCTACTAGTGAACCTGCAGTCAAATCTCATAACCATGTAATTACCTGTGCTTTGAGCTAGATCTTTTTCATGAACATTGATACGTATCTTAACATTTCAGTATGGTGTATCTATCATAGGCCCATAACACATCCTTTTAAAAATACCTTTTATTAAAAAAAGGTTTAAATGAACCAGACTAGGAAACAACACCAGAATTCTACCCTACCCTCATTTTAAATGGTTGGAGGAACAGCCGAGTTTGAATTCTGTTTTTCCCAAATCAAATTCGTCACCATTGATTATCTCCCCAATGTGGCATTTTGTTCCTACCAGGGTTCGTGGTCGAGGTAAAATCCTACAAAAAGAAAGGAGAGTATGTACACCCCTCTTGCATGATGAATGCCTCTGGTTACCCAGCAGTCCTTAAATAAGCCATTTTAATCTTTTTCTCGGAGACAACCCACGGATGGAGACAGATTGACACAGCGTGGAGCCACCGTGTGCCGAGCCTCGCGTGTGCCAAGTGCTGATTCTTTGGCAACTGTGCTCCCGAGGCCTGGGCCTCTCCTTTAGAGTGTAATTGCCCATGAGCATGTGATTAGCCTGCCCCTGAGAGCCACAGCGTCCCTCGATGTAGACATAATATTTTCCCCACTAGTGTCCCAGACTGCTGTCCCCACCCCAATCCGATCACAGAAATGACTGCGACTCCCTGCGTCTGTAAAGGACACTTGTTCTTCAAATAAAGAGAATTTGGAAGTGTGAAGACCAGAGTCATTTTTGCAAAATGTCCACAAAATTGTTTTTGAATTGTGAACACAACACACATAAGTATAGTTTCGAACCTACTACCTACTTGTGTTTCATCTGCAGGCATGCTGCCTGTCCTTTCACGAGAGGGAAGAAGGCCCCTGGTCTTCCTCTCCCTGGAATCCGCCTCTGACACGACATGGGGGAGAGCAGGCCTTCTCCCGTCATCCTGACCAGGGCTCTGGAATCCTCTCACTGCCGTGAAGGCCGGGACATCTTTGCTCACTATTCTTTTCCTCTTTGCTACCACGGATGATCCTAACTCCAGATGCGGCAGTATTTTCAGTTTTACAACTTCCTAGCGCAGTGGGCAGCCTGCACACAGCACAGATTAACCAACCAGGAATGAATAAAATGGAGCCAGTGAAGAAAGAAACACACTAGTAGTGATTTTCTCTCAAAATACTTATCCTATTATGAATCAGAAACTTCATGACAGTAACAATGGCCAGCAGCGATCGCTGAGCTGTTAGGACGTGAGGGAACCGATAAGGAGCGTCCACGGATGAACATGAGTATTAGCTGTGTCCCTATTATTATTAATATGATCATTATTATTATGTCAAGAACTAGCAAACAGTAAAAAATACATCAGGTTCAAACCTTACTCTAATTTTGAAAAAAGTGGAACACATTAATTAGATTTTGTAATCACCTCCTGAATAAAGTTGTAAATTTTCATACACCAAACATACCACCTGTGTCTACAAAAGGAAGTAACAGCCACATAATTTTATATTGTTAAGTCATCAAGACTTCCACGGAGTTTCCATTTTCAAAACCGTTCCAGACCTAGGTATTCAGACGTCCAGTCAATACATTACTTCCTTAAAGCAACAGTTAACGCGTAAGGTTCCGCTACAATAAAATAGACCGGACAATTCCGCAGAGTGCTGTGCAAACGGGTGTGACCCAACAGAAACCCACCGCTTAGGAGTTCCGTGCTTTAACCTTGGTAACAGTAGCCCCTGTGATTCTACCGGGACCTGAGGAAAGGGACCCCAGGCGCGGGGGGAGCCAAACAGGCACCCACTTCCAGGAGCCTTTACCCGCCGTCGGCGCGTTCAGCACCCGACAGACTCCGTGGGCGTGGCCTTCCTCGGAGGCTCCGGGTTCACAGGAGACCAGTGGTTCCCTCCGTTATGAACGCCCCCCGTGGACGCCGCTCCACCGAGGACGGTGGCTCTCCAGGCACCACCGCTGCCCTCCTAACGCCTCCGTGAGAGCCGCTGGGAAGGCCCGAGCCTCCCGTTGCACCTGGGGAGGGGCATCGGCCCGGCCAAGGGCAGCCCTGCCTCACCCCGCTGCGAGGCTCACGAGGGGTCCGCCGCCTGCACTTCGCGGAGAGCAGAGCCGCGAGCAGCTCTACAGTGGACCGCCCCGGTCACGCCCCGGAAGTGCCGGCCTGCCACCGGAAGTGCTTACGGCCGCAGGGTCACAAGGTGCCAAAGCTGGTTCATGCACTCGGGTCCAAAACCCATGCTCCTCACCAGTGTCGCTCTCCCTAGGCTCCCATCTATCCATCTACAAAACCAGAATAATGACACTGCAGTGTTGACAATAATGACAACAATGCCAGCCCCCACTGACGCGAGGGGAGAGAGAGGCACACCCAAGCACTTATTACACTGCCATTCTACCCCCTCCCGGCCCTCCACAACCCCAGGCAGCAGTAAGCGCCTCCCCCGGTGTCCTGCAGCTTGAAGTGACTTCCTTCCATCCTGGTATAAAAGTGCCAGCCGTGCTTCTAAGTCCAGTCGAAAGCTACTCCCGGTGTGAAACTGTCACGGATCCTTCAGACCTAAATTAGACTGACTTCAGAGCCCACGTTCTTGCTGCATTCATACCTTTGTTGTGAACACTTTCTTACTTGCTGTGTTTTGCTATTTATACCTATGACTGTCTTCCAAACTGGATTGCAACCTTGTTCAACATATGAATCATATTTTAATTGTCTCCGTATCTCCATCACCCAGGAGAATTCCAATACATGGCTCATAGTCAGTGAATGTTCAAGAAATAAATGCATGACTATTAGAATTTATACCCTTGTTGGGGGTCCTAGCTATAAGAATAAAATTACAAATAACAGAAGATAGTAGCTTATAAAGGCCAAATGAGTGTTTAACACACCATCTGTTACTCAGTAGGTGACTGATAACTTCTGCTAACCTGATTTTAGATCTTCTGAAACAGTTTGAATAACCTAGAAGAAATTAAGGCATTATTATTTCTTATACAAACATACACACACATACACATGCACACTAAAATAGTACTTAAGAGAATGAAAAAAAAGTCATGAACTTAGAAAAAATATTTTCAAAGCATGTTAAAGGACCAGTATCCAAAGAATTCTTAAAACTCAACAAGAAAACAACCCAATTCAGAAATGTGCAAAAGACCTGAACAAACACCTCATCAAAGAATGCACACAGATGGCAAATACACATTATGAAAAGATGCCAACGTCATACGTACAGCTACTTTGGAAGGCAGCCTGGCAGTTCCTTACAAAGCTAAGCATACTCTTACTATAGGATCCAGCAATGACACTACTTGGTATTTGCCAAATGAGCTAAAAAATCATGTCCACACAAAAACCTGCTCACAAGTGTTTATAGCAGCGTTATTTATAATTGCCAAAACCTGGAAATAACCAAATGTCCTTTAATAGGTGAAGGATAAATAAACTATGGTCCATCCAGACAACGGCAATTACTCAACACTAAAGAGAAATGAGCTATCAAGCCTCAAAAGACACAGAGGAAATGTAAATGCATCTCACTAAGTCAAAGAAGCCAGTCTGAAAAGGTTACACACTGTATGATTCCAACTCTATGATATTCTGGAAAAAGCAAACTATGAAAAAGAAAAGAATCAATGAGTGGTTGTCAGGGCTGGGGAAGGGAGGGACGAACAGGGGAGCACACAGAGTTTTAGGGCAGTGAGACTCCTCTGCGTGACACGGTAATGCTGGGTACATGTCTTCATACACTTGTCCAAACCCATGAGACGAACACCAGGAGTGACCCTGATGTAAACTATGAACACAGTCAAAAATGATGTATCAGTGTTGGTTCATCACTTGTGACAAGACGTGCCACACAGCAATGCAGGATGTTCAACTAAGGAAAACGTGGGGCACCTGGGTGGCACAGTCGGGTAAGCACCCGACTACTGATTCCAGCTCAGGTCAGGATCTCACAGTTCGCGGGACTGAGCCCTGCACTGGGCTCTGTGCCGACAGTGAGGGGCCTGCTTGGGAGTCTCTCTCTCCCTCGCCCCGGCTGGTGCTCATGCTTGCGCGCGCTCTCTCTCTCTCTCTCTCTCTCTCTCTGTCTCCCTCAAAATATATAAATAAACATCAAACAAAAGTAAGGAGAACTAGTTGTTGAGGGGGCAGTAGAAACTCTGCATTTTGTCCTCAGTCTTTCTATAAACCTAAAACTGCACTTGAAAATGGTCCATTAATTTTAAAAACGGGTGCTCGCTACTGTTCTCACTATCATTATTAACATCATTCAGGACGAACAGATGTTCTGAAGTCGGAGCAAATCCCTGGTGAGCCAGTGTGTGGAGGGGGCTGGCAAGGTGAGGAGACAGAATCATCCCCATTTCAAAGTTCAGGAAAAGGAGGACAGAGGGTCACCTGCTCAAGGACCCAGTGGGATTCACATTTATCTTGGCTTGACTTTCAGGTGCAAATTCATCCCGAGTGGGTAGCAGCCAAGAGTGCTGTGTGGCAAAGCCTCTGGGTTTCTGGATGGCCTGCCGCGTGGGGGGGGTGGCGAAACGGTCATGACCCCACACTTCCCACGTGGGAAGAACCACCCAAGAGGATGCGCGCCTTCCGTGGAAGAGGCAGTGTGACACATCGGATCACAGCGAGACGGCTAAGCAGCCACTACTTGAGGCCGACCTCTGCACAGGAACTGCGGAGCAAATATCTGGAAGGTTTCATGAGGCCGTTTTTAGGACAAAGCTTCAATGTGGGGCTCCAGCAGACTTCCCAACAGAGGGCGCACGGCAAGTGCCAGCTGTCACGTGAGCGTGCGAGTCAGCGCTGCCGTCACGATCGTGCTGTGGATGAGTGGAGGGCCCCGGAGGGACGCTGTTCCTCCAGAGCCACAAGCCCGGGAAACAGGGTTGCCAAGAGCTGCACGTGGACCTGACAGCCTTCTGCGAAAAGTGTAATATCGCAGTGACACTCAGAACCCTGACGGTGAGTGGCTGTCACAGCAGACTCTACCGCCACCATCACTTGGTTCCTAAAAGCCATGGCTACAGCACGCTGCATCTCAAGACCAGTTCTCACTGAGTGTGACGGCGGAGCCGTGCCCCAGTTCAGGTGTTGAAGTCCTAACTCCAGCACCCCAGACTGGGACCAGCTGTGGGGACAGTCCCTGCCCATCCACTGCCCCACGTCCTTATAAAGGGGGAGCGTGGCTATAGACCACAGGGAGAGCGCCCAGTAAAGATGCAGGGGTGATGCCAGCAAACTCTGGAAGCTGGGAGAGAGCCTTCCGATGGCGTTCACCCCACTGACGCCTGGATGGCGGCCTCTGAGCCTCCATCTGGTATGTGAGGCGAGAGATCGCGGTCATGCAAGGCCCTGTCTGTGGCACTTTGTCAGGGCCACCCAGGAAGTCAGCACACGGAGGGTGAATGGCCTCCAACGGCGAAGAGGGGCTGCCATTTATCCCCCCCACCCTACCGACTGCTCAGAAGAAGCAGACCACCAAGCCTACAACACGTGCCACGAGTGACAGCTGCAGGCTGGTGCAGCCCGCCGCGCAGGGCTGCCCGGCCCGGCTCCACGTGGACACAGCGGCCAGTGGCCCCGGGAGGCCGGCCCACCTGCAGGTCTTGCAGAGGACACCTGGGTTGCACCGTCCTCTGACCTTCTGCTCTTTGTAGGAGACACTGTCCCTCTTCAAAGGCACCACAGCTCAGTCCTCAAAACCCTCTCTCCGGCTAAGCCCTACGCAACCGCAAATAATGGCTCGGCCTCAGACCACAACCGGGGGTCAAGGACAAGTGTCTGCCTCCAAAAAGCACTTACAAAATAAGACTGAAGGTCCCAGGGCACATCTACCTCTAACGCTCCCCTCTGACTCCACGGGTGTGCAGAGCTCCTGGTGTTTACACCAACTTCCATCCCCTTCCCCACGAGAGAGGAGACGGGACAGGAGGGGGGTGTGCAGAGGACAAGGCGTGGCTGGGTCACAGGCGCCTCAAACCCCACAGGAACATGCGCTCCACCAGGCAGGAGGAGGCCACCTGGAGGCCGCCCCCAGGCCCCCCAGGGCGTCCAGGGCAGCCCCTCCAGGCCAGCCGCACCACCGCACACTTGGGCTCCATCGCTCACTCTCCCGCGGAATATCCAGCTTCAGTCCCCCCTCCCACGAAGACCTAAGCAAGGTGACCCGACTGAGAAACCAGGCCGGAAATCCCCCCGAAGTTCGCACAGCTACTCATCTGGGAAAGACCCTTGTCTCCTTGCGATGCCCTGCAGGGGGCACGGCCTTTGCCGAAGCCTGCCCCTGCTAAACCCCGGGTCTTTTCCTACAGGGAGGACGGCCTCCGGGTCTGAGGGCATCACTGGGGAGAGGCAGGGGAGGGACAGGTGTCCGCTGACACAGCCCACAAGGATGTCCTTGGCCTCTGAGGTCCCCGATCACCCGGCCGCAGGGCAAGGGCTCGGGGGGCTCCAGGTGCCTCTCACGTGCAACGGAACAGAGCACAGGTTTGCCATTCAGCGTCTGCGCAGGGTCCCAGGGACAACCCGCCGGTCACTGGAGGCTGTGGTCCTGACTTTTCTCGGGCGGAAATGGACCAAGTCGACACAATCCCCACGGATAAACCAGATGATACCTCACAGATCACCTGACACCTTACTCACCTGATCCCCACAGAGATAAGCACCGAACCTGTCCTTCCTTCCCCAAAACCCCACGGCCCCCGGTCCCCGTGGAGTTAGCACCAGATCCAACACGGCAGCTCCTGCCAGCAAGGGGGTCCTGGGAGTGACACGTGGCCAGGCTTCCTCATGCTGACGGCGTCCAGGCACACGGCCACGGGGCCAGGAGCCACGGGCTGACCTTGAAGCGGAGGGGGGCTCTCATGCACCCCACTACCGCCCCACGTTTCTGACATCCAAAAGGCAAATTGTGGGCAAAAGGTGGACGACGCAGGTCAGGAAAACGCCCCCTGGCCTGCCTCTTACGAAGATAAATCCTAACTATGGATCTGGGTGCGTTTGCGCTCACCCTGAGGGGTACTTGGGTGCGTGATAATGAGACCTTTCCGCGTGCAGGGACGGTCAAGGGTCTGGGTGAACTCTCAGGTCTGCTAACTCGTACGCAGAGCCCACGCACACGTGGGAGCCGTCCGTCCGTCCGTCCAGGTAGCGGCTTCAGGTACTCCACAAACTGGGCTCTGGGAACCACACACGGCCCACGTCCTGCCACTTCCTTAGAGGAAACAAGACGCTAACGCTGCCTGGGGGGAGGGACCAACACACAAAGGTCTTAGGAAAAGTGAGAGAATAAGTGCACGGTCATCAATTCTGAGCACAGGGCTAGCGGCCACCTGCTTCTGAGTTACGTATCCCCATCCATAGATTTTTATTTTAAATCTGGCATAAAAATGTTTTCATTATAGAAAGTTCTATAAACAAAGGCCTCATCATCTCCGTGATCATTAGAGGGAAACACACTTTAAAGTGATCATTTCTTGAGAGCACTCGCCACACAGCTGTACGGTTCCACACAATTCAATACAGCAAATGACGTGGCTACTCTTTTAATACCATTATAGCTCTTAGAACTTTTTATATTCACGGTAACTTGTAAAAGAGAATGTGAACCGGCACAGCCCAAAGGCAGGAGAGGAAAACGATCTCAGATATTCTTCTAGAGCTTCTGCTCCAGAACTGTTTTGGAAGGCTGAGACCCACCCTGGAAGGGGTATTGCCTCAACCCAACTAGCGGCCTCGTTACTGGCTTCACCTGCGGACTCCCTCCCTCCTCAGGTCAAGTCCGTGTCTTTCTATGGTGACCACCCTGCTGACAGGAGCTCAGGGGTACAAGTGGAGAGTGATAATTAACGGAACAGGACTGAAAGTTGTAAGGTGTCACACAGAAACGCCCTGATTAAATTAATACTGCAACCGCACATTCCCCCAGAAGTCACACCACTTAGCCAGCAGGGCACCTGCCAGATGACACACCACAGGCGGGCGGCGCACACACAGCTTGCCGGGGCTCCCTTCATTTCAGCACATGCCTAACACACGTCAGTCACCTTACGAATGTGACGTCAGAGGCCAAGATGCCCTGCACTGGCCAGAGCCTGCCGGTGTGGACGCTGCATGCGTTCTGGCGATCTGTCAGTGAGGATCCCACCGCTCCACGGCGGCACAAGGGCTGGCATGCCAGCCGGATCTGAACTGCCACCCGAGGGAAGGAGAAGTCACATCCGCACATCTGCTCAGCGCACACTGGGGGCCTGGCCCGTGGAGGCCAGGGCCTGTTCTGGAGCCGTCCTTGGGGAAGCCCGAAAATTAATGAGTTCAGCTTTGGAGGACATTCCTACATCTGAGGACACAAACATCGATTTCAGTACATCAGGCGGGCACTGCGCGAATTCGTGTGGGATACTCACAACAAAGAATTCACAGTGACGCGGATGGAGACTGCCACAGCAAGCTGTTTCCTCTAGAAGTGACACGCACCTGCGCGGTCAGTCAGGAAGCGGAGAAGAGGGGGGACCGTCCCCCCGGACATTCCGTTCTCCAGCCTGAGCACTTGCACCACCTGTCTGGCCGCGGCCCAGGACCTGAGCGGTGGACGATCCCACCCCTGGCCCACGTGGCTTCCAGAAGCCACCTCTGTCGCCAGCACCCATGCAAGTGCAGATGGATGGGTGTCCTGCACGCCCGCGGGCACCCACACCACCCCACCGGGTCCACGCCGAGCCCCCTGGGCCCACATGCCTGCAAGCTCCTTTGGCTACTAGAACCACATCAGAAGAGCACCCTGCTTTTTTGAAGAATCTTTTCCTTGGATAAGGAAGTGGAGGTTCACTGAAACCTCATGTACACGGAGGACGAATGAGGAAAATGTGTCTGAAGTACATGCACACACCCGGGGACGCGGGGCCCGTCCCCACGTGCACACACACACCCGGGGCCTGTGCACACACACACACACACCCGGGGTCTGTACCCACGCACGCACACACACACCCGGGGCCCGTATGCCACGCGCTGTCCTAGAGGCTGGACAATGACCAAAGTTCTTCAAAGAAGATGGATTTTAAAAGTGGAATAGGTGGGGAAGGAGGTGGATAAGAGAACCGGGAGAACGAGACGCAGCGGCGACGGACCAGAAGGAGGCATGTGGCTCTATTTCCGGAAAGCACCTAACAGGGAAGAGAGTCTGGACAGTTCCTTCCCTTCACGTGCCCGGGAGCAGATGTTCTGCTGAATCGGATCCCGGGCCATCGGCGCTCAGCCCAGGCGGTGCCCCGCGGCCTCCAGGAGCAGCCGCAGGGGTCAGAGTGGGCAGGACGGGCCCATCCCACCCCCAGAGGAAGGGGTGGCACCGGGAGGGTCAGGGCGCGGGGCTTGAGCAGAGGGCGAATCTCTGCTCGATGTCTTCCGGCTTCATGCGGAGTGTGGTTACCCCGCAGGAGGTGAGGGCCGGTGCGGTTGACGCTGGGCTATGTCACCACACGAAGGCTGAACTGGAGACCGCGGCTCATCACCCCTCTCCATCTCTGCTCGGCAGCCGGGCCTCGCCAGTGGGAAATGGAGGCCACGCACGAGCAGCCCACGGTGCCCACGAGAAGGTGCCGGGCCTCACACCGGGGCTCATTACGTTAACAATGTTCCGACCTTGACTTTCCCTGCACTGTGCTGTCTGCCAGAGTGTCTGCTATGGTTTTAGAGGTGTCCCTCTGACTATGAGCTGAACTGCAAAGGGGCACCCGTGGTCCTTGGTGTCAGGACGGCGCAGCTCCGCCTGGGGCGGCGGCCCTGGCTCCTGGCAGTGACGGCGCTCAGTTCCACCGGCCAGGCGGGGAGGATCCTTCCTCTTTCGGGCAAGGATCAAATTCATTCATTCACCCCAACTTCAACAGGGGGGAGGCAAGGGGGTGACGGTTAGATGCTAACCCCCTCCCGTTTCCTGTTCTATGAATGAAGGGAAATTAAAATAAGAAGAAACCTGTGCCTTTTCCGCCAGCCCTCTGTCCAGAGCGTGAGGAGCCAGAGCTGGCACTGGACTGCAGCCTCTGCCTGCCCCCCGGCCTCTCCTCAGTTCACCAGGGACATGGACCTGGAGGCCACCTCTTAACCACGGGCTTCCAGGGTTCTCGCCAGTGGTGGGTGGCAGGTGAGGGATGGCCCTGAATGCCCCGCAGAGCTCACTGCGCCCCAGGGCCGGGCCCACTCCCCCTCGCTGGGACTTCTCAGCCCCACATCTGCAGCGTTGTCTTCTCCTCCAAATCTACGGCCCGTCAAGGAGAAGGGGAGGCTCTCCCCAGGAGCCCTAAATCCACCTGCAGTAAGTAACCCCCTCACCCAAAGCAAGGACCCAGCCCGAGCCAGCAGGAAGGCCGAGGGAAGGACCATGTGTTTGAGCCTGAGCCGTCCGTCCAGATGCAGACGGCAGAGCCGAGCCGTGAACCAGCTCAGGTCTTCCTGAAGTGATTTCAGGAAGAAGCTTCCAGATGTGCAAATACTGGAAGATGCACGGGGTCAAAAAGACACATTCTCAAGCACAGGAAGAAAACATCTGCAAAGTTAAATGTGTGATCATTGTCCTCTGACTCGAAAACGCTTGCTTCTTTCCCACACTGTGTGTGTGTGCGTGTTTCTGCATGTGAATGTGTGTGCACACGAGGCGTGCATGCGTGTGTGTGAAGGCATGTGCGTGTGAAGTGTGTGTGTGTGTGCGCATGTGGATGTGAGATCTGTGCACGTGTGTGCGTGTGTGTGCATGTATGGTGTGTGTGCATGTGAACACGTGTGTATGCGTGAGGTGTGTGCACGCGAGATGTCTGTGCGTGTGCGTGTGAGGTGCGTGTGCCTGTGGGGTGAGGCGGGTCGATCAGGCAGAGGCCGTCCACCCAAGGCCACGACTTCCCCGACCGGATGTCCAGCGCCCAGTCAGTTCTACATAAAAGCCAAACGCGGCCGCACGCCATGCCGTCGGGCAGCACGCGGCACTAATCAAGCACCAAGGACGGGTCACCTCCGTATTCATCGCACTTACGGCGCACAGTAGCCTATTAAATGTAAGGCTCGGACCATGACACGTTGCTATGCGTGGACGCTGGCGTTTTTAACAAAAGTCAGGGCCACAGTGGAGAAACAGTCAGTCTGCAGGGAAGGAGAGCACAGCTGTCTCTCCAGGGCTCCGGGCCCATCATTCGCTCCGGGACAGGGAGTCGAGGTAATGAAACTCCAAGTTCACAGTCACTTCGCCTCGTGCTCCCTGGCTGGAGGACCGACTGCCTTCTTCTCTGTCCTTCCTGGACCAGCATCTTGACAGACAAGCCCAGGGGTGGGAACAAGGTGCGACGGCCTCTGGGAGGCTGGCACACATGGGGGAGGGGCCTCCCCCCATCCTGGCCCGGACAGGGTCCCCGCAGGACCTGCTCCGCTGGGTCCTCTGCTCCCCCGTCTGCCCACGCCGCCTCCCTCCCTCCCCACGTCACCATCTCTGCCTCGACCAGCAGGGATAAACGAGCACAGGGTCCAGAGACAGAACTACTGCCGCAATAAAACACTAGGTGACCCAAAGGAGTCTCTGTTTTCTCATCTACCAAATGGGCACAGGCACAGGTGTGGGCAGGGTGGCCACACAGCACGACTCTGCGTCTCGGGATGGTCCTCCCATGGCCACGCAAGGCCGTGCTGCGCTGTCCACGAGACCCAGTGCCCCGAAGATGGGCCCCTGGGAGCCAGCGGCTCCGCCGACAAAGGCGCCGGCCAGCCTGAGATGCCAAGAAGCCCAGTAGCTCACAGAGAGAGGCCCCATCAGAGCCATCCACCTGCTGTGGACGGGACAGGATGGTAAGGGGCCAGACATGACGAGGCACACAGCGGCCGGCGCGGGGCCTGATGCGGCAGCGACGGAACCAGGGAGCTCGCTGCCGAGAGAGAGGCTGGCACGGGGGACGCAGCAGGAGTGCGCAGGCTTCAGGGGTCACAAAGCGGATGCTGCACGTGGGGGCAGAGTTCACACGGCCCGATCAGGACCCGCCAGGCACAGGCCCCCTCCCCCTGCCGCCGCTCCCCCAGATGCTGAGCTGCAGCCTCGCAGGGACCCGGCACGCCACACGTGTGGCCTGGAGACCAGGTGGGGAGCGTGTCCCCCCCCACCCCATTCTGACACGGAGCCGACACACGGATCCAGGCCGCTGAGCTACCGAGGCACCGCGAACGCCGCCTGCCCACAGCACCCAACCGTCTGCCTGCCCGCCCCTCCAGTTCTCGGGAAGGAACCCCACAAGGTGCCGCCCCTTACTCAGACCAGGAGGATGGCTGCCAGTGGGCAGAAGTGCAGCAGTCTGGGCTCCCTGGGGAACCCCGCAGAAGCAGTCGGGGACACGGACAACTAAGGCTCTGGGTGGGAATGATCATGTGCTTAGGAGGAGAGCCAGGACGGAGGCCGAGGGGGCAAGGAATCTGCACAGTGTCTGTGAGTCTGAGGGGATCACATGAAGACAGGGCGGACTCGGAGCCCTTCCCATGGTCCCCTGCGCACATCGTCAGTACCCAGAGGGGCGCTCTTAAGACACCGGCCGGCGACCCTCAGGAGCCCTCCTCCCCTGCCACCAGATTTAGAAGCAAAACGCTCCTTGGAGTCCGATGAATGACCGAAACAGAAGATTCTGGCCGAAAGACATGGCTCCAGCTGAACGCAGTGTGCGTCTCACAGATCTGTGTGGACAAGACGGCCGTGCCACAGTAAGTTTTCTCTAAATAGAAACGTTGACTTTTCCCAACGCGAGTCAGATGAACACTGTAATTTTACCACCAGTCATTATCCTGAAATAATCACGAATAAGAAAATGACCCCATGAGCAAATTTCTGGCAACCGCTGTCTCTTTGAAAATAACTTCCTGAGTCAGAGTTTCAGAGACCCGCCTCGCTGAGCTGGGTACTGCACAGATGCGGGGAACGAGTGACTTTGTATCTTAAATGCAGAGGGGAATAAAGGCAGCCCCACTGGCGGGAGGAGGTGTGTTTACTCAGAAATGCCCGGTACCTGTGCACGCTGTGTGGAGACGTCTGCTTTCATCTGGAGGCCCACACGCACCGGGAACACGGTGCATTCACAGCATGGTTTGGAACTTCCTTTCCGTACCTCCCGGGGCACAAGCCGTGCCGTCCGGGTGCCCCCCCTCTACTGCCCCGCAGGTGGGGTCTCTCGGCGAGGGACGTGTCGTGCGTGCGTGGTCACTCTGTTCTTCCTAATAGACGCTGGCCCCACCGCAGCCACAGAGGCTGACAGAGGAGACGCTCCCCTCGGGCCGTCCATGCCGCTGGGGACGAGCACCTGCCGGCTGCACAGACACTGCGTTTTGGGGAGGATGTCAGTCTAACCCACTAACGCAAAGACTCCCTCCCTTAAGAAAGCTACCAAATTAAACAGTATTGAAATACAGCGCTGCTGCTTTGGGAAACAAGAAGTGCTTTGAAGTTATTAATGTGGGTTTAATAAAATCAGTGGAGGACTCAGGCTTCTACAAAGCGCACTACCCTCAGCGGCACTGGAGTTGGGAAAGGTCTGACACGGTCACCTTTAGGGAGCCGTGTGTCCATCTGGCAGGGACATGTTTCCAATCTGAACACGCTACACCCCTGATTTCCAGGTTATTCACTTTCGCTTTAGCAGTAAATAAACTGAAGCAAGGTGTTTAAAACTGCGGCATTCGATGCTTGCAGACGCCTCCTGGATCAGCGCTGCGGATGGAGGAGGGTAGGCTGAGGCCGTGCTGGCGTCCGCCCTGCCCTGCCCGAGACCTGCCCCCGTGCGGCCAGCCGGGGGAGGGCATGCCGCCCTGTGTGCCAAACCCCCGTGTGGGTGATGAGTGGCCCTGAGCCAGCACCTGTTGCTAAGTGCCCGCGAGTCACAAAGCCAGGGGAGAGCTACTGACGGGTCTGTCTTCAGACAACGAAAGGACACGGAATCTTCCGTGTCACACAGAGCCTGTCTGTGGAGACACACCTGAGCTTTGGGGACAGAATTATGAATGGAGTCGTCAACGCTCCCCTACATACGGGCAAGCCAATACGATCTGAGCTCTGCGGGGAGTGTGACGCCCACAGACCGGGCGCCGTGGTCATCTCTAAGAGGAGCTTCGACACCAGCTGCTGCCCGCGCCCCAGCCCAGCTAGTCACATGTCCCTTCACTGTCGCTCTCCCCCTAGGAAGCAGCTGGCCCCTGCTACTTAGAGGCGTGCATGTTTTTGCACAAGGTGATGCACATTTTAAAAAATGCTAGCAAAGCAGGACAGGAAGCAGCAGCAGCAGCCCCCTCCGGGGCCGGCTCCGGCCGCCCGCCTGGCGTGCGCGAGCACGCAGTCCCCCGGCTACAAAGTTCCCTCTGACGAAGCCCCCGCGGGGGCCCTCGGGGACCCCCGTCAGAGCGCGTGCGCGGGGGCTTCACGGAGAACCTTAGCAGTTCCCATCACGGTCCAACGCCGTCACCTCTGAGGGGACACAGGACGGCTCCCTGGCCGGCACCGAACGCCCGCGTCTCCTGCCTGAAAGAGGTTTCAGTTCTCAGGGCACACAGGGCGCCTCCCGAGAGCTCGCTCCCTCCTTCCAGCCCGTGTGATGCGGCGGGTGCGCGCCGGCTCTCCTGCACGAGGCGCTGCAAAGGCAGCTGCCTGCCCGGGCTTTCTTCTCTCCCTCACTTGCATATGAACACACGGTGCCGACAACTGCAGCTCCCTGGATGCGCTCATTCCCGAGGGGTGCTGAGCCCGGCAGCCAGACTGCTGCATCCTCGCTGCCACAGACGGGGGAGACTTCCTGCGTTACAAAGTGCCCCGGGCTCCGTCACGACGGGAATAATGGTCGGCTGGAGACGGAGCCCGGGCTCCAGGATCACAGCGGTGTAGTTGGGAACCGCCAGGCGAGACCTTTCCCCCGCATCCTCCATGCCAATTAAGATGCTCCCTGGACGGCAGTGGCTGTGTCCCCGGCTGCTGCCAGCACGGCTGCCGAGAGAGAATTTACTTATAGCGGTAGGTGCAGCCCGGGGCTCGGAGGGAGGGCAGTGCAAAGCCGTGGTGCAAAGTAACAGAGAGGCGAGCTGCTCGCGGAGCCGAGCCGGGCGGGGGCCGCTCGCGCCCACTGCCTACCTGAGGCCACCACATCCGTGCAAGCACACAGCAAGGCAGGAAAAGTAAGAAATGAGTCATCCTGGACTTACCGAGGCAGGGTTCCCGCCGCTCTGCTGGCCGCATCCAAATGCAAACAGCAGGCAGCTTCTCAGCAAACGGGAGATGTGTTCTCGGAGAAAAGGTCCGAAATCACTGCCAGGGGAGAAGGCCAGAGGCGACAGAGCGTGTGGCCGCGGACCTGGCCGGTCACGGCCGGGGCTGGCCGGCCACAGGGCTCCGCCAGACAAGTGCACTGCAGCACGGTGGCCTAGGCTTGCAATGCATGTCCCATATATTCAGGCACAACAGAAAACACGGATCTGGAGTGCTCTCCATGTGGACGTGGGGGCGGCCTGGCACACAGCAGCAGAGGGAGGCTGTCTCCTCCTAATGGAATTAGCCATGGAGATGGATGCCTTAATTCCGTGCAGCGCTGTCCCCTAGGGCATCAATTACAGAAAGCAGGTGCCTCCATCTCCTGGTTTTTCAGATAAATGTCCATAATCTCATTGCACAAATGATCCCTATTTAGACAGGAGCCACCTACTGTGATGATATCACTGGCTCTCGTAGCCATAAATGGACAACTTCCTAGGGAGCGTCACTGCTCTGGCGACACCGGTCCTTATAAACGTGAGTGTGCGTGGCGTTCGGAGGCCCGTCCGCCAGGCAGCTTCTACTCCCGACTCCGAAGGCTCCCCGTATCTCCAAAGTTACGGCAGGAGAGGAGAGTCTTCCCTCCAAATGGCGTGTGGGCCCTGGACACCCTCTTCCGGGGACAGTGCCATCTCCGGCAGGGAGGGGACACGCTGGCACTTGTCTGCCACACGACCCCTCCGCCCGACAGAATAACGGCGCATTTTCTGCTGCAGCAAAGGTCTGGGCCCCGTGGCCGGTGCTCTTTAAGGCACCGGGCCGTGTCCTGCCTGGACACACCTCACCCTCTGAAACTCCACTTGGCGGCGGGATCAAAACCTGGAGCGGCAGCAGCCAGGGAAGCTGCGATCCCTCCAGGATCCGCGCACGGCCACGGGTTCCCGCCCCTCTGAGTGGCTGGCTGTCGGGGAGCGTGTGGAATCGCCCCTGAGATGAGACTATTTATAAAAACTTGGGGCTCCGTCATCATGTGTGCCCACAGAGGAGGAGGGTGGCAGGAATCCAGTGCAAAGGAAGATGCCCGAAGCGGAGGCGCCACGTGGAGATAGTAAGGGAGGCGTTCAGGCAGATTTCATAATAAATCTCCCGAGATTTCCCCGGCACTACTCCGGGCACAGGGACAGGTCAGTGGGAGAAGACAGGATTTCCGCCACACTGTGCACCAGTGATCAGACCCATCAGTGAATGAAGACCAGCATGTCACTGTGGAGCATGTCCTGTGGACCAGTGCGCACGCCTGCGCGTCGAGGGTTTCTGTTAGCACGGGTTCTGACCAATTCCCAGCCGAGGTCTCCAGTGACAAAAACGGGGGACCCTGAGCCGCCGGAGGCACTGCCTAGGCTCCCACCACTCGGGTGTCCGTGACACCGAGCAGGAGCACAGGATGACCCCAGCGCATCAGGCCTCTGAACCTTCTTCCCAAACGAGTGAGCCCCCCGTGAGTGAACCCCCCAAGGGTCGACTCCAGAAACACCTCGGGACACCTCAAGGTGCAGCGGCGTGGGGCCCGAGGTCCAGAGGGGGGAGGGCCCCTGCACAGAGGACCACCTGCCACAGCTTCCTGAAGCGTCAGGTGAATCACCCTCTGGGGACGTCACCTCCGCCACCGGAGGAGTGGACCGCGTCCCCCAAATCTATGTCCACCCGGGCCCTCAGAGCGGGGCCTTCTTTGGAAACAGGGTCTCTGCAAATGTAATTAAGGACCTAGAGAGGCAGTCACTGTATTCAAGTCCGCTGTGCGCTGAATGCCACGGCGGCAGGCGGGCATCCTTCCCGGGGAAGAGAGGACGCACAGAGAGGGAAGGACACGCTGAGAGAGGGGACAGGTCCTCCCCCGGGGCCTCAGCAGGAAGCACCCCTGCATCCAGACACGCTGTGGTTCTCAGCCCCAAGCCTTGGCCTCGTCGGGGTGGCCCCAGGAAGTGAAGGCAGCCGCGTGTGTCCCGAAAACACGCTGGCGTCTACGCCACAGTCAGTTCCTGACCCAGAGCACTGACCACGGACGTCCCAGGGGGAATCTGCAAGCCCAGACCCAGGACCCTGCTATGGAGGCTGCCCCCTGGGTCACCGGTGGTCCTGGCAGCTGTGCTGGCCCCCCAAAGCCTGTAAGCACCTCGAAGCCTCCCACTTTGCATACAAGCAATTGATGCTATTAATGCCAACAGAATCATGGTGGCCGGCAGCTCTTGCACCTGTGTCCACCCGGCCTGTGTGCCCAGCGCTCCCCCCCCCCCCCCCCCC
>PJEM01005531.1:0-18136 GCA_004023845.1 Helogale parvula | reverse complement strand
GCTGCACGGGCCACGCACCCACGGACTCCCTACAGTACTCTGCGAATGCCCGTCTCCTCCATGTGATTTTCTGAGTCACGTTTCCTTTTCTCTTTATCGTAAGAAAGCAGAACATACAACATATACGACACACAACACACAACATACGTGTCCATCAGCTGTTCTCATCGAGGCTTCGGGTCAACAGTGGACTGTCAGTAGTTAAGTTCTGGAGGAGTCAAAGTTGTCCGTGGGTTTTTGAAGGCACGGTGGCTGGTGCCCCAGGCTGTGCACTGATCAATGGTCGGCTGCCATCTGCCCACGGGCAGAAGCAGGAGTGCTGGAGAGCCCACGGGGCAGCGGTCATGGCCCCCACTGGGACCCCAGGAGATGGGGTGGAGGGAGCAGCTCAGGGAGACAGATCACACGCAGAAGCAGATGAGGATGAGCTCAAAGACGGGAGGGGAGGGTCCCAGGGACCCCAGGGCAGGTCAGGGCGCAGCAGGGGCCCAGGGAGCCGGGCTGAGTCCTCAGCAGCAGTGTGGTGACCCCTCCCTGGGACAGAAGCTCCGTGTGTGTCCTCAGAAGGAGAGGCTGCCTTGCGTGCAGCCCTCAACTGCTAAATAAAGGCTCACCGAATTGGATTTGTAGTTTCCTACTTCATGAGCTCTTCTGGGGTAGAGGCCGGCGGTAGCATTATCACAGGAAATGGGCATTCACTGGCGTTAGGTCACCTGCAAGCAGCCCAGCCGAGTCTCAGGGGTCCCGAACCGCCACGTCTAAGGCCAGGTGATCTTACATATTATCCAAACACCGAGCTTTGTCACATGTGACTAACGCACTGTCATGAAGACCACATCAAGGACAGGTCAAACCCCCACGTGAGGACCAGGAAAGTCCAGGTTAACACACCCTCCCCATCAACACAGGACTCACCTTGTTGGACCACACACGGCCACTGGGCTGCCAGGGGCCACCTAGCGTGTGACAACAGCCACACAAACGGACAGCAGGACAACGGTGTCCACAGACCCAACTGGATCTCAGAGCACAGGGTCTGGTGGCACCTCGTGACCTAACGCGGCCACACCGCCAGTCTGTGGCGCAGGGCTAGGTGCGGGGGCCTGTACCAGTCTCCAGAGACACAGAGCCGGCAGGGAGAGACGGAGGTGCAAACAGAGGTGAGAAGAGCAGATTCGTTACAGGCAGGGCTCACGTGGTTCCGGGCCTGGAAGTCCCAGGACCTCGTCTGCAGGTGGGGGAAGTCAGCCCAGGTCCAATGGCCAGGGAGCCACGGGGGGCGGCGGGGGCAGGACAAGGTGGATGCTCCCCCTTCCTCTGCGTTTTCCTCCCGCTCAGGTCGCCAGCAGGGGGGAGGCGAGGGCGGTCTCCCCCGCACAGACCAGCAATGCCCACACTGGTGTCCTCGGAGACACTGCACACATGCCCAGAATCGCAGTCTCACCAGCTCTCCCAGCTCCCAGGCAAGGTGACACATGAATCAACCTTCATGGGGCCATCTGAGAAGCCAGGCCTATCCCCACCGCATGGAGTAAACAGCAACCGTCCTGGGAAGCACTGTCTACATTCCAAAAGGTGGGATTTAACACCACCCCAGAATGACAGCCACAGTCAGTCCGTCAGGCCAAGGCCCCGGGCAGCCCAGGCCGGAGTCGCTCTATGGCTCCACCATAGACTGTGGACACAGAAAAGCTGCATGCACAGCTCTGTCCTCTTAAAACTGCCTGGAGCACGCCACCCCCTGGACGTCCCTCCACAACCACATGCCCTGTGGATTTGCATCCGGGTCCTCACACAGAGCGACAGACCCAAGAACTGGGAGATGAAGGCGCCCAGCTCTCTGTGCCTCTTCCACTCTCTAGCCTCCAGGAGCAAAGCATCACAAGTACTGCGTTTCACCCCATTAAACGAGAGGTTATCTTTCCTTCTTTTTCCTGCGTAGCGCGTGTTAACCTCTGGGGTTGGTATCAACGGCATGGTCACAGCGCTGGAAGATGAAAGGCCACCAGCTGTCTGCAAACAAGTCTCAGAGAGAATCAGACCCGAGGCTTGCTGTGTGTGTGCCCCCTGGCCACCAGCTCCAGGATTCTGCTGGCAGTCAGAACAGACGCCTCCTCCTCCTTCAGAGGGAGACTGAGTCCAGCTGGCAAGCTTCGGAGACGATAAAGACACTGTGGAGTTTCTGGGGCGATGTCACTTATGTCCACGGGAGGGAAGACTGGAGAGTTAATGATTTATGCCCTTGTCTACACAGTGGTCATGACGGATGATGATAGTTCAGCAAAACTGAAAACACAGGCAGCATCGGACCTTCCGGATTTACGTGAACCGCCACCCAGACGGCCCCCTGAGGGTTCAAACCGTAAGCCGCTCCCGCTGCCCAGTCCGTCACGTCAGTGCAAACCGCTGACTTCCACCTGTCTTCTCGCACGCTCACCCACCGGGGACTCCGCAGCTCCCAGGTGAAGGTGAAAGTCTGCCATGGTAACGTCACATTGCGCAGTCACCGTCCCGCTGGGGACGCACCTCCGGCGGCCCCTTGTCACACGGGATGTGGACAATGCTCAGGGCTCACGAGTTCTAAGTTTCAACAATCACACCGTTCGCTTCTTCAAGGGGATTTGTCCTCGTGACATTTCCCCTCCAGGCTTCAGCCGTGCCCAGCGGAAAACGGATTCATGGGGACCACGGTTAGCCTCCCAGGTACCGTCAGGCGTCACGGGCACAGGGTCCACGCGTCGGGGGCTGGGCGCCGTCAGAGCCCGGTGCTCCGGGACGCCCACCCGCCGGGCTCGCCGGGCCCCACCTTCGGGGCTGCCGTGCGGATCCCAGCACGACTCTCACCAGACTCCCTCCATCAGAGCCGGGGCTGGTGGGGTGCTCGGTGACCTGGAGGCCACTGCGCCAGGCACGTGGGGTCACCTGCTCGCTGGAAATGCAACTGTTTCCTCAGCTTGGAGACAACGTTTGTTTTGTAATGGTAACATACATAGGAAGTGATCGTCTGAACGGCATCTATAAAACACATCTTCTTTATCTGGGGGAAAAACAATAGTCTTCACAACATGGTTATTTCTTGAGTGTTAAATCACCAGCACCGATTTCTCTCTACATGCGCCACAGCAAACGCAGAACAGAGTAACTCCTTGAAATACATATCAAGATAAGAAAATCCTAAAATTAAAAGGAGAAAAATAGCTACACTAAGAAAAAACAAAGAACAGGACGGGGCACCTGGGTGGCTCAGTCAGTTGGGGGTTGACCTCAGCTCAGGTCATGATCTCACAGTTCATGGGTTCAAGCCCCGTGTCAGGCTCTGTGCTGACAGCTCAGAGCCTGGAGCCTGCTGCAGATTCTGTGTCTCCCTCTCTCCCTGACCCCCCCCTGCTCGCACTGCCTCTGTTTCTCCAAAATAAATAAAAACCATAAAAATTTTTTTAATTAAATTAAATTTAAAAACTAAAAATTAAAAAAAATTTTTTAATATTTTTTTAAAAAGAGAAAAGGATGATGAGAGAAAGCTAGCATGGACAGAAGCAGGAAGGTTGGACGGAGGCCCAGAGCCCAGTCCCCTCCTTCGGCACTGGGTTAGTTGAATTAAATAAAACTCAAATGTACAGGCTCACAGGAGGGACCTGAGGGGCCTCTTGTAAAATGAATCCTCACAACATACTTGATTGAAGCCACTTAATCAAACAATTGTAACGCAAAACAGTATGGGCAGGTTTTCTTAAAACATGAATCAGAGTCTTTTTTAAAACCTCTAATGTTTCAATGAGCTGCCTCAGGACACAACACAACAGAGGCCTCTCCCAATGGCCCCAGCCTTGTTCCCCCAGGGCCCCGATGGTGGCCCGGGTCACCAGGACTGTGCCACCTGCGGTCTTTTCCACACACGGGCAGGCCCTCGTGCCTCTGACCTTGAATCATGGCAGAGCTGAGGTCCACAGAGAGGAAGTACTGCACCCAAACCCGTGATGTAAGAATCTGGGCTCAAACCCGACTGAGTCAGACTCTGGTGCTGTCCCTCCCCCCGGGACCCTCGCGGTGGGTCCGCAGAGCTGCGGAAAGATGGCCAGACACAGGGGAGAACCAAACAGGCGGTTTCTGAGGGTTGTAGGAGAGTATTCAGCATTGGGAAGAGTTTTGACGAGAACTGTCTGCCAACAGGACTATTAAATAATGCATCCTGGAGTCTTAGTAGTGAGTACAGAGCTCGAGTGGGAAAATACACTACGGGACTCCAACACTAAACCAGATAAAGCCGGAACACATCACAGGCAGAAGAGCTGGGTCAGGTCGCGGTCCATGTGCGGCAGGAGTGGGAGGCTCCGAGCTCCAGGACTCCAAATCCCCACCCTTCCAGCTTAAAACGAAAGACAGAGACCGGGCTGGCAGTGTGGCGGGCTCCCCGTCCTCTGCCTCCCCGGTGCCCCGTCAGCCCCTACGGCCAGGAGCCGCCCTGCACGCGCGGCGCGCTCGAGAAGTGGGTCCTGGCGAGCAGCTCCGGGGCACCTGCGGCTCGCGCCCGCGTGGCTGGTTCCTGCGTCCGGGACGCCCGGCTGGGGAGCTCCCCGCGCACGTCCGGGCGCGTAGCTGAGCGCTCGGCGGGGAGGCCGCGTGGGGCGTCATGGGCCACGGAGGCCGGCACCGTTTTGTGCGGTGCTTCTTGTGAAACAAAACACACGAGAATGTATGATAATGAACAATCATTCGAGGTCAGTTTACGGGTTTTCCTCCCAATTTGATTCCTTGGGAGGAGTCTGCTCTCCGTTCCCAAAAGAGTTTTACAATCTTGACCCTAAATATAACAGCACGAAACTAACACAGGGCAAAACCATAAATCCAAATGTTCTAAATAATTTTAGTGTCCAAAGAGAAACCATTTTGTGAAATAAGTCAGGCAGAGAAGAATAGATACCATATGTTTGCACTCATAGGTCTAACAGGAGAGACCTGGCAGGGGACCATGGGGAGAGGAAGGGGGAAAGAGAGCGGGGATGAGTGAGGGACACAGATCAAGGGAGACGACTGAATACTGGAGATGAACCATGGACTGAAGGGGGAGGGGGGAGGGGTGATGGTCATGGTGGGGGGCACTTGGGGGGAGAAGCACTGGGTGTTATATGGAAACTAATTTGACAATAAACTATTATAAAAAATAAAAATAAAAAGAGTATCAAATCAAAAATAAATAAATAATTAAAATTTAAATCTCATTTAAATGAAGCCAAATTACTGTGTGTGTTTCGTTAGTTCATTCAGGAATTCCTTGGAAAAACGTGAACATCTGCAGAAACACACCCTCGAGCGTGCGGTGACTTAGACTCCCAGAGTGACAGCACTGATCCAAAACCTCACGTCTGTGTGATGACGACCCAGGCCCACGGGCCTTACGGTGACAGCTGACTACACACCTGACACTCTCGTCAGGGACAAAAGGCGGCCATTTACCACAGACACAAAAACGGCCACGCGGTCTGTCAGCGCCCGGCAGCGCTCACGGTGCGTCTCCCCGCAGGCTCATGCAGGTGCTCGACCGGGGAAAGAAAAAAATTCATAAATACAGGAACCTTCCACAAAACGATTTTGTGGCAAATTCTCCGCTCCCGATTCGGGCACTTTCGGCGATGAACAGCTCCCCGGAGTCAAGCGTGAAACCCGAAACCAGGAAAACGTGGCCGTCTAACACCAAATGTGTTGTAGCGCTAACCATAGACTTCTTTCCTTGGAAAACCCTGAAGAAAAGTTAAATCTCTCAAAAGGGCCCTTTCAATCTTCCGGAAACTACGACCCCAACAGCCCTTGCTCCGAAAGCCCCGCGGAACAAGCTTCTATAAATAGAACAAGAGCCCATTCTGTCGAGAAGGGGAAAGTACAGCAACAATAATGAAAATAAATTATTAAAGTTTTGTTTCTTAAATATTGTAATGATTTTTCGCTGCCTGCCAACCCACGACGGTTATCCCTTCGTTGCCATGGCGACGTCCTCCTGGCTCCCAGTGTGCTCGCAGATCGGCTGTGTGCCCTTTCCATCCCCACCCGGAGCCGCCTGCCTCCCCGCGCGTGAGCATCAACCCGCCGGCCGGTCAGCGGGGCTCCGCGTGCTGGCTTCCTGAGACAACGGGCGGGCCTTCGGGACGGAGTTGAGCGCTCACGCCCGCCCTCCCGGCCCCCTCGGCGCGGGTCAGACCTGCGCAGCTGCTGGCGGATTTGGGTCTGTGAGGACCACTCGTGTCACCTGACCCTCGCAGGAGCCGCGAGGCGAAGGCACTGGACGCATGAGGAGCCCGAGACCAGACGACACTAAGTGATCTGCCCGAAGGGAATCGCGGTCAGCAGGGGAGATGGGATCTCACATCGGACGTGATGTGGTTCTGCATCACCCACGTTTCTGTATCTATTTTTTTGTATAACCCGAAATCACAAAACATAAAGCATCACTTTGCTGCTGCAAAAATGCAAACAGCAACCTACATTATGGATGCTTCCTCGTGTCTGTAAACACAGACTCAGAAAACGCTGAGGCCTGATCAAATAATACCTCTACAATGAAAAGAAGTGCAAGCAAATTTATTGATTATGTCAATTTACATTTCTCTCAATAGGTTCACATATTTGCTTAACCCAGGCACTCCTTGCTTTGCTGCACAGACAGGCACGTGGGCAAAGACACCGTGCGAATACAGAAACCGGATGAATTACAGGATCTCCAGCTTCCTGGTGGACCTGTCATCACCCAGGGTGTCACAGGACGTCTCCCAGAAATGCTAACAGCCTTTTGGAAGCTGGCATTGCAGCCTTTCAGCCAAGTCCATTACATGTCCCTGAGGCCCCCTGAGCACCCCGCCCTGAGCTAACTGGGAGAATAACCCACGTTACCCCGTCACTCAGAAAGGCAGACCTCCCAGAGAAGCCAGTCACATGCCCAAGCACTCACTCCCCTCCACCGCCCTTCTGGCTCTGCCTAGTGAACCCCAACCCCACTTCCAGGGTTCGTCTCCCCCAGGAGACACCCCGGCCTGAGTTGGTTCCCCCACAGCTCCCCCAGGAGACTACCCAGCCTGAGTTGGTCCCCCTGCACAATGCCTGGGCTGGGGTGACCATCGCCAGGACCGTCAGTTCTTCTTCCCCAGTCCCGCCTCCAGACCCTCCTGCAAACGCTCTGAAACAGCACAGCCTGCACTGTCCGGCATTCTGGTTGCCTGGAAAGTCATTTCTCTCTCCTGTTATCTCTGAGATCAGGGGACTTTCCCCCACCACTGAACCTAAGTCCTCGGGGTTGTGGAAAGGACGTGAAGGAGGGATAGAAGCGATGGAAGAAAAGCAAAGGAGAGCATCCCTCAGCAGTCGGGGCCTGTGGATGCCCCGGACCAACTCCTGTAAACCCACGGGGGCAGGGGCAGACAGCCAGCCACACAGGCGCAGCAGGTCCAGGGGGCCAGGACGCCCCAGGAGCTCTGTGCCACACCAAGTACTCCAAGCTGGGTCAGCAGGCTCTGGGGACCGGGTCTGGCCATTGTTTGCAGGATGTATATTTGGGGGGAAGGAGGCTGGGGTCTCCTTTTGCCTCCTTGGGGGGACACCTACCGTAGGCAGGATGTGAACAGCTAGCATCCATGTGCACAAATGATGTAAGAAATGTATTTGTGAACCAACCACTTAATCTCACTTACTTCCACGAATACACAGCTCGTCAGAATGAAAACACAAAATCTGGTGCGCTTGGGTGGCTCAGTCGGGTGAGCGTCCGATTTTGGCTCAGGTCATGATCTCAGGGTTCATGGGTTTGAGCCCCGCATCAGGCTCTGTGCTGACAGCTCAGAAACTGGAACCTGCTTCAGATTCCATATCTCCCTCTCTCTCTGCCCCTTCCCTGCGTGAGCGCTCATGCTCCCTCTCTCTCCAAAAAAACCAAACATTTTTAAAAATTAAAAAATAAAACAAAACAACTTCAACGGCCCTTCAGGCTGCGTCTTCCCTGTTCAGGAGTCCGTCAAGGCCCCGAGAGCTGCGGGCTTGCTCAGAGGCCCTGCTAGTGCCTGAGCAGAGGTGGCCCGAAACCCCTTCTCTGCGTCTGCCATCCTACACTGAACCCTATCAAACAAAACCTGCGCCCACGGTCTGAAACCGCACGGACTTCTCAGCGTGCGCCCGGGCACCTGCCGCCTTCTTCCTGGATATAAAGGAGTCTTGTATCGAGAGGGGAGGAGGCCGGGTCCAAAACAACACAGACAAGTGCTTCTTTCGGCTGAGTGCCACTTGAAAGCGCGGTCTCGACATTCCCAGAGCAGCCCGAACTCTCCGGGAGAAGAGTCGTGAGAACGGCAGGCGCCTGTGTGCGGCAGTGCACAGCCCTGACGTCCTCCGGGGGCCGCGGCTCCCGTGCTGCCCGCGCCCGCCCTGGGACGCCCCGTCCTCTGAGGCAGCGGGTGTCACCGTCCCCTCTGAGGCTGCAGCAGAATCCGTCAGAAGCACATGAAAAACACAGCTTCTCTCCATCCCCTCCACGGACCTGCTGAGAAGTCCGCAGGAATCTGCATGTAAAGGAATTTCTGAGAAAAGAGCGAGGCGTTTCAACACAAATGTGCTCCTAGATGTCCTTACTCAGCAGAGCGAAGCCCTGAAAGCAATTTAAATACCAAGAACACGGACTGTGTGGAAACAAGTCTCACCTGCACAGGAAACGCGATGCAGCTACTAAGAACACGTGAAGTCCCAGCACGTGTCCACCTAGAACGCACGGGTCCGTTTAAAAGTTAGCAGGACGGCACGCGGCCCGGAAACCAAGCTCGCGTCCTGAAGGCGTCAGAGCAGTCGGCGCGTGTGGCCGCGCACGGCTGTGTGTGGACGTGTGTGCGGCGGACGCCACTCGGCCCCGACGCGGCCGTGCTGCGTTCCAGAGTCAGAGAGGGACCCCGGAGCCGCCGCGCTTCCCGACACCCCGGGTCTCCCGCGGGAAACACTCTGTCCATAACCGCGGAGACAAGCACAATTAATTTAATTTGATCAAATAAAAGAAAAAAGGTTAGGTCCGTCCTCTTGTGGCATTGGGGAAGAGATGAGACAGAGCCGGGCAAACGTCCCTGCCGGCGGCGTGCCGACCGGGGACCCTGTGGAGACGCCGGGGAGAAGATGTCCGGCCGTGAAGACAGGAAAGCACAGAGGGGAAAACGCCGTCACATTCAACATTTATGTTTTTTTAATGTAAGTTTGCTTACTTTGAGGGGGAGCGCAGAGCACGAGAGAGAGGGAGAGAGAGAGAGACAGAGAGAGAATATGAGAGCCAAGCAGGCTCCAAGCTGCCAGCAGAGCCCGACACAGGGCTCAAACCCACAACCATGAGATCATGACCTGAGCTGAATCCAACAGTGGGGGCCGCCCGACTGACGGAGCCCAGGAGCCCCTCAACATTTACATTTTTAACGTTAGGCACAATGTCACTGCAAATTTTTCCCCAGTAACTTAAGAGATAATGAATATAAAATCCTTATAGTACAAAAATTCAGAGAGACGTTCAATAGTCTCTTATCAAATTATTGATGACATCCTGCTCAGAATCGCTCCCCTAGGATACATTTGTGGGACTTTATCCTGAAATAGGAAGGGAACTCATGATGACAGACGCAGAACTCTGTCAATCTCGTATCAATCACTTCCGGAATATCCTCCAATTTATTGAAAATCTGAGTTCCAGCCGGGACCCAAGCCGTAACACCGCTGCTATGTTTCTGCCTTTCCGTCTGTTCATGTCATTTTAATACAGTCGTGAAAATCACTTACTCATATTTATGGGCACGTTGAGTTTTAAAGTCAGAGAGAACCTAGGGGAATATGTAATTCCAGCTTCTCATCTTACAGAGAAAGGGGGACGGCAGGTGGGACCCGAGTGCCGACGTGGGGCCCCTGCGGCTGTGACAGCACCTCGGGGCGCTGCGCCCGGCTCGCCCGGCTGACATGGTCCGGCAGGCCCGGCACTGCGCTCCGCTGGGTGGAGCCGTGTCCCCTGGGGACGGCGGGACACTGTCCTGGCTCCGAGGGAGACCTACGCCCTCCTTCACGCTCGGAGGGTAGCCACGCAGACAAGGCTCATGAGCGCGAGGTCTCAAAATCAGCGGTCTCTGTAACAAGAGGCGCCCGGCAAAACAGAACGAACGGCGTTGACCTAGGCTCAGATTCTACCTGCGTGGCTGCCCGCACGCTGCCCCCGCGACCCCGGATGACTGCACTCCTGTGAGCCTTGCGTCCTGCTTTGTAAAGCAGAGATGATGGGCTCGTGTGCAGGACCGAATGACACATAGCGGGCACGTTCTGAGCGGCCTGCACACACTATATCCAGCTCCTCGCTTAAACATCACGCCAATTCTTTAAAGTGCATTTTACCTTGTAGATGAAGAACTTGACCTTTAGGGAGCATGGCAACCAGGCCCATAGTTTCTAGTGGAAACATGACCCAGGCAGGTGGAACCCTGAGCCTGAACTGCACACGGTACAGCCACTTCCAGGTGCCCAAAGGGTCTGCGATGTTCAAGCTCAAACAAAGGTTAAATTACCTCTCCTTACACACAAGGGACGTGTAGATCAATGGAATAAAACTAATCCCCAAAGTAAACCCCTGTAAGTGGGTTTTAACCAGGACACCCAGACAATTCTCGGGGGAAAGGAGAGTCTTCAACAAATGGTGCTCAGACAACTAGAAAAGCACA
This sequence comes from Helogale parvula, assembly GCA_004023845.1. NCBI lineage: Eukaryota > Metazoa > Chordata > Mammalia > Carnivora > Herpestidae > Helogale > Helogale parvula. The sequence continues at coordinate 7,430 of PJEM01005531.1, read as the reverse complement.
TGCAGAAAAATGAAGCTAGGTCCCTACCGCACACCGCACGGATTGCAGGGCTCACATGAAACTCCCAGAATAGAGCCTGGGAGCGGTCTTTGTGACCACGGATTCCGCGAGGTTATCTTAGGTATGAATCAAAAAGCACAAGTTATACAAGAGAGACACAGGTCGGCTGGGCTTTGTCAAAATCCACAAGTCCTGTGCTGCAAACACACCATCAAGAAAGGGAAAGTCAATCCACAAAATGCGAGCAAATATTCACCAATAACAAACCAGCAAGAAATGTGTCCAGAATATACTGTTCTTACAACTCAGTAACAAAAAGGCAAATACCCCAAGATGTCAAATGGGCCAAGAATCTGAAGAGACATATCGGAATAAACACGGCATTCAAATGTCCAGTAGGCACGTGAAAAGATGTTCAACATGAGAGAGATGCAAACCCAAACCACAAAAAGACACCTGCTCACGGTCGTCAGATGAAAAGACGCAGAGAATAGCAAGCGTTGGCGAAGATGTGGAGAAATCCGAATACTGTCGTTTTGCTGCCGGAACATCAAGTGTAGTGCTGGGGGATCCCACCACCCAAGGGGGACTCTGCGAGCAGCCATCACCGCCCCCGGCTCACACCCGGAAGAACTGCAATCGTAGGGCCGCATACGCGCTGTCCAGAGCAGCGCTCTCTACACGCACAACGTCCGTCAGCTGACAGACGTGAACAAACACAGCACGGGGTATCTATACAACGGGATTTTACTTGGCAAGAAAAAGGTACTAATACATATGAAAACACACACAGGCTGTGAAGCCTTACCAAGTGAAAGAAGCCAGACCAAAGGCCACATGTACAATTCCTTTTGTGCCAAATGCCCAGAACAGGCTACACTGTGGAGACGGTACATGGGTTGCCGGGGGCTGGGGAGGGGAGAGCACCGGCCACTTCTGGCCCCAGACTTGTTCTGCGGGTGATGAAAATGTTCTGGAATTAGACACTGGTGATGGCTGCCGAGTCTGTGGATACGCTGAAATCCAGTGAACAGTGGAGCAAAAATGGGTGAATTTTACAGCATGTGAATTATGCCTTTGTATAGCTGTTGTCAGAAAATTATATATCGCTTTAATAAAGCAGAAAAGCAGATGCAGAACAGGTCTTTCCAATCTTGTGAAAAGCACCGCACACTCGCTCTGGACAAGGCACTGACACCAATGCTCGGCCCCTAGTGGGGGATTCGGGGGGGGGGTTTCCACACCTGGCAGGAAACTCAATAAACCACAAGTCCCACATTCCACAAGGCTCTCTGTCCCTAGGGATCTGCTCGGAGGCGGCAGCGCACTGTCCTCCGGGAACCGGCTTCACACCACAGGTTCCTCGGGGACCAGCTTCACACTGCACTATACTCCAGGGACCGGCTTCACACCACGCTGTCCTCCAGGGACTGGCTTCACACCGTGCTGTCCTCCAGGGACCAGCTTCACACCGCAGGGTCCTCCAGGGACCGGATTCACACCTCACTGTCCTCCAGGAGTGGCTTCACACCACAGGTTCCTCCGGGGACCAGCTTCACACCGTGCTATCCTCTGGGGACCGGCTTCACACCGCAGGGTCCTCCGGGGACTGGCTTCACATCTCACTGTCCTCCGGGGACTGGCTTCACACCACGCTGTCCTCCGGAGACCGGCTTCACATCTCACTGTCCTCCGGGGACTGGCTTCACACCGCAGGGTCCTCCGGGGACTGGCTTCACATCTCACTGTCCTCCGGGGACCAGCTGCAGGCAGGATACCAACATGAGGTGGAGAGGTGGCGGCTCGCTGGTGGGCAGCTCAAGCGAGGCACGCTGACACACCAGTTACTGCGGTGGAGACAGTGTGTGCAGGGCAGGCACCGAAGCGTTGGAGCCCACACTCCGGTGTCTCATTGCTTGGGCCCTCTGTGACATCTACACCACTTTCTTTCACACACGGCGTTTCAGGGAGCCAGTGCTGTTTCTGCAAACACCCTGGGTCGCACCTGTGTGGCGGCTGGGGGGCTGGCGGGCAGCGGGGTCACAAGTCCAAAACCGAAAAAGAAACTACCTCCAGGCTCGCCGTGAAATTGAGCATGCACCACGGTAAGACATAAATTTTGACATTTTTTATGGAAAACAGCAAAGCAAATGTTTTTATAACGCACAGAGTCTGTTCTGTGGAATCAGAGATTGCATTAAAGGCAGAACAGAAATGAACGTGGTAAGGAAATAAAGGTAATTAAACTCACATTATGCTTCAAAAATAATGTTTCTGCTAATGCCGGGTTTTATTCTAATTGCTACTAACTTACTAGTAACTGGACAGCTTTACACTGCTGGGCCACTTTCCATTATTTTCAGCAGAGAAATCCTCAGTGAGACTGATGAGCAGCCCCTGCACACGCCCGTGTACTGCTCCTCTTCCGGGTAAAAGCAGCAAGGGTCTAGTCTGCCTCTTGCATCCCTCCGCCTAGACAGGCCTGGCCCCAGCGCCGTGGAGCCTGGGCCACGCGCTCGGGCCTGACGGGGACTGCGTGGCTCTCCGCAGAGCTCTGGCTGGCGAGCTCTCTCCGCGGGCCCCAGAGCGCCTCACGCCCCCTCCTTCAGCAAGGATCTACAGGGCACCTGCCACGCCCCCCTCTTCCGGGTGCTGCACAGAAGTCCGGAGGAGCTGACTCCCAGTTCAAGGCAACACTAACGAAGCCCATCCGCTCCCCTCCGTGTGGGTAGACAGAGAAGAGGCGGAGCCCACTACGGTGAGTGGAGTGCCAGGGAGAGCGTCGGAGAGGAAGCGCGATTGGCGTGCAGGCCCGGGAACGCCCGTGGGGCGGGGGGGGGCGGGGGGTGCAGGTCGTGCACACACCTGCAGGGACCGCAGGCAGGGGCCAGCCAGGCACGCCTGGAGAAAGCACGGAAGCCAGGGCCCAGTGAGAAGGGAGGACCCCCAGCCCAGGGCGCGAGCTGGGTGCGAGCGCGTCAGCCTGGCAGGCCACTGGGACTTTGGTTTCTCCAGGCTCCTTCTTGGGAAGCCCTTGGGTTTTATTCAAAGGCGTGTTTAACCAGTCACGTCCTTGAAGCATCCCAGGGCTGCTGGGTGGACACCGGGTTAACGACAGAGGCAGAAGAGCCAGGGGAGGGGCCAGCAGCGTGGATCCGGATCATGGGAGGAGCCAAGAGGCACGTGGACAGTTTGAAACTAGGTCAGATGGGACTTGATGGACAGGGTGAAAGGCTTCAGACTCCCAAGCTGTCCTCCCTTAATTAACCTTAGTTAGATAACCTTGATTAATCTGAGCTAGTCAACCTTAGTTAACCTTAAACTTGGTTAGTTAGCCTGGGTTAACCTTAGCTAGTCAACCTTGGTTGATCATTTAGCTTCGGTTAATTAATCATAGCTGATCACAGTTAACTTTATTTAGCCATGGCTAGTTAGCCATAGTTGGCTAACTTTAGTTAGCCTTGACTAGTTAACACTAGTTAACCACAGTTAAGGGGTCAAGTCAGAGGACGCCGGTTCGGACAGCCCAATGCCAGCCTCCGCCTCGTGCTGAGCAGAGACACGCAGGGAGAGCTCAAGCCTGAGCTCGGACCGCAGTTCCCGCCACAGAGCCAGGCCCACATCCACGGGGGCGGGCACCGAGAGTGGGTTAGAAGGGGAGAGGGGAGGCCAAGTCCTGTGGCCACGGCAGAGCCCAGAGAGAAGGGGACGACAGCGGGGGAGGCGGCAGGGCCCCACGGGCGTCGGCTGGGACCGCTGGGGATCACGGGGATCAGGTTGGGTTTGACACAGGGAGCCCTCGGTGGCCGTCAGGGCAGGTGGGGCAGGCGTGGAGGGCCAGGAGCCCGAGAAGCTGCGAGGCGGCAGCGGGACAGAGGTCCTCGCAGACTGCGTGTCGGCAGGTGCAGTAGTACAGAAGATGGACCTGACGCTTCGCGAGCAGGGGGCTTGACATCTGAGCACTGGGCGTCTAAGCCAACATTCCAGAGAAGCCTGGGACCCAGCCCTCTGCTGTGAGGCTGCATTTAAGGCCGGAGTCCACGTGCGCAGCTCCGTGCCCATCCCAGCCTCAGGCCGCTGCGCGTGGGCAGGGGCCGAAGGGGGGCCGAGCTCACGGGACCGGGTTTGCCACACGAACATGACGAATCCAGGATGGGCAGGCATGCGATCTGGGACACTCCTGACCTTGCACAGTCCTGGGGACTCCGTTCTCCTGGCACCACACCAAGAGACCGTATTTAAGGGCTTGCTGTATGTCAGGTGCTAGGCCCAGCAGCCTGTCCATCAAAATTACATCGAGGCTGGACTCTGGGCGAAATGCCGGCGGGAAAGGGCCACGTGACGAGGCAGAGCGGGACCCTCCTGAGCTGGAACTACATGAGCAGGGGCCCCTGAGGTGTCCAACGTGACAGCACGACCTGACAGCCATTGCCCAGCCCTCCGTCCGCGTGGCTTCAAGGAGAAGGGCACAAGCAGCCCAGCAAAGCCGCGGCGGCTGGTGATGGAGCCCCTCCCCCGCCACCTCACAGCCTGGCTACAGACACGCACCTGCCGTGCGCGGGTTTGTTCTCAGGCCGCCGCGCCGCCGCCAGTCCTGGTCCAGGGCCAGGAGCCCTGCAGGCACGGGAGACGCCCGGACCCTCTGCGCACCTAGAACACGGGCGTGCGCACACCTCACGGCTGCTCACACAACAGGCTTCCGCTCCAGCCCCACACCTGCACCTGCCAGCCCCCGCCCCGTGGGCCCCAGGCGCCTTCCCCGGGGCCTCTCCCGCCTCCAACAGGGGGCGCCTGTGGCCCGTCTGTGCACCGCCTCCCTTCCTGTTGGTCAGGAAGCTCTCACGCATCTTTCGAGACGCCAGAGAAGCGGCCCGTCCGTGCTCCCCTCGGGTCACACCGGCACGGCCCCTGGTCTCTTCCCTGCATCGAGCAGCATGTCCTGACACCCTGTCCACCGTGAGAAGAGCATGTGGCCGCCTGTGCGTCCGCCCTGTCCACCCCGCACACAGCCCCCGGGGCTCACTGGGAAGCACTCACCCACCGGCACCCCAGGGTTTTCCTCGCGGCCATTTCTCACACACCACACACAAAACACTTTCCTCGGAGGGCTCGCTTTTACCAGGTAGTGAGTGTTCTACAGGGATTCAAGGTCAGAAGTGCAGTCCAGGGCAGGCTGCGAGCCAGGACCCCGGGATCCAGCAGACACCTGGCTCTCGCAGGGATCACGTTGCTGGTCAGCTACCACACAGATCATGACCTTGGGGACATCATGAGGCACACGGTGGACACCGCATTCCCCACCGGCCCTGACGCCCGGAGGCCCTGTCAGATGAGCCGTCAGTCCCGGGTGGCCGATGGGGACAGACTTCGCCGGTGTGGGGTGGTGCACATCTGGGAAACACCAGATTCTGCCCGCCCCCCCCCGCCGCCCCTGGTCAGTCGTCTGCCCAGAGTCTGCAGTCTGCGCACACCCAGGCCACTAAGACCCCGCGAGACGTACCTGGGTCCCCGAGCTCCACAAGGCAGGGACACGGCTCCATCTAGGGGACACGCGGACACCTGAGCAGCTAACTCTCAGAGGATCCGTTTTCCATCCCTGAATGCCCACAGACCGTGCTCATCTCGGGGCCGGGCGTTGACAGCATGGAGACTCTCCCATATTTGTGGGGGTCAAGCTGCACCTGCAGTGAGGTCTTGGAGGGTCCTGCCCCTGGGGAGGGCCTGAGTGGCAGCAGGAATTGCACTGGAGGACGAGTGTCCCCCATGAGGTCCCTGCCGCCACCCGTACCTCCAGCCCTGCCCACCAGCTCCCCGACGGCACCTCGGAGCAGCACATGCTGCTGAGGCCTCAGCTCCCAGCTCAAAGGGCAAGGCCAGAGCCGGGGAGGCACATCTCCGTCCCTCCTCGGCCGCACTCAGCATCACGGTCTACCGGTCGCCCACAGCCAACAGGGCACATGCGATCTCTCAGCGCAAAAACAGCAACAAGAAAGGGCATCAGGAGGAAGTGGGAAGGTGGAAACAGTGGACACACAGGTCCCCGAGCCCGGTGATCGGACGGGGCGGCCAAGCCCCCCGCACCTTCGCAGCCGTGCGAACCCTCCCGGACGGGAATGAGAAGGGCTTCACGGACCTAAGGGAGGCGGCGGCTGTGCGCCAAGCCGGGGTCAGCCCGAGCTGGCCGGCCCAGGGAGGCGTGTGGGGACGGCTCCACCCGGCTCCCCCACAGGCGGGCACGGAGGGCCCGGCGCACCCCCGAGCACACACTGTACGTCCAGAGATCAATGACGGGACGGTTCTTGCCGGGAGGAGCCGGGTCAGGGCCCGGGGGCAGCCCTTCCTTCCTTAGTAAATCAAGTAAATGAGACACGTAATCCCGTTCCCGTCCCAAAACTGACCTGATCCCACAGTTACATTTTGCATTTAAATTTTATTTGAAATGAACCGTATTCGGGGTCAAGGATAGAGTTCTCCCTACAGAAGACATCCGTTCTGCGCCATTCCCCAGACACAGGAAGAGTTCCGCTCTCTCTGTGTGTCCCGAGTGCAGAGTCACTCAGGTAGGGGCTCCGACACGTCCTGACCGTTTACTGATGGACACCGCGCGCCCCTGTGCACGTGGGGCACACATGAGCTGGCCGAGGGCGTCTCCTCGCCAGCAAGGAGGGAAGCAGTGTCCCCGGGGGGCTTATGTCCCTCCCATCTGAGGGTGACCCCCCAGCACAAAGCACCTCCAAGCCCCACGGGCCAGCGATTCCACGTGGATTATTCACGCGGGTTTCACGCGCGGCCAGTGCTGTAGTGAGTGCACCAGGCAGGCGTCACTGTTTCCTTCCATAAATGAGGAAAGCAAGGCTGAAGCACATTTCTGCGGGGTCACAAGTGTTCCACCCTGAAATCGCTGCCAGACTGGGTCGTCAGGGGCACGGGGCTGGACACAACCCACACGGACACGCACAGCCCGTGCAAGCGCAGTGGCGCACCCAGACTCCGCGATCGCCACAGTTGTGAGAGCCGGCTGCTTGCCACGTTCACGTACAACAGCGCGATTTCCTGGCCAAGAGGCTGCTGACGCGTGAACGGACACGCGGGGGTCCGTGTCCTCGCTGACACGTGAACAGACATGCACGGGTCTGTGTCCGTGCTGACGCGTGAACGGACACGCGGGGGTCCGTGTCCTCGCTGACACGTGAACGGACACGCACGGGTCTGTGTCCATGCTGACTCGTGAACGGACACGCGGGGGTCCGTGTCCTCGCTGACACGTGAACAGACATGCACGGGTCTGTGTCCGTGCTGACGCGTGAACGGACACGCGGGGGTCCGTGTCCTCACTGACACGTGAACGGACACGCACGGGTCTGTGTCCATGCTGACTCGTGAACGGACACGTGGGGGTCCGTGTCCTCGCTGACACGTGAACGGACGCG
>PJEM01005530.1:0-128425 GCA_004023845.1 Helogale parvula | reverse complement strand
GATTTACCCAAGGGATACAGAAGTGCTGATGCACAGGGGCACATGTACCCCAATGTTCACAGCGGCACTGTCTACAATAGCCAAATCATGGAAAGAGCCTAAATGTCCATCACCTGATGAATGGATCAAGAAGACGTGGTACATATATACAATGGAGTACTACATGGCAATGAGAAAGAATGAAATATGGCCATTTGTAGCAAAGTGGATGGACCTCGATGGTATCATGCTAAGTGAAATAAGTCAGGCAGAGAAGGACAGATACCATATGTTTGCACTCATAGGTCTAACAGGAGAAACTTAACAGAGGACCATAGGGAGGGGAAGGGAGAAAGGGAGTTGGGGAGAGCAAGGGACACAAAACCTGAGAGACTACTGAATATTGACAACGAACCAAGGACTGAAGGGGGAGGGAGATGGGGGAAGGGGGTGATGGTCATGGTGGGGGGCATTTGTGGGGAGAAGCACTGGGTGTTATATGGAAACCAATTTGACAATAAACTATTATAAATTTTTAAAAAATCTGCATGTCAGTAGAAGTGTGTGAAAGTGGACCCACACAAAACTTTGAGAATCAATCAGCAAAGGACCTTGATAACAGGAAAATAATGACCCGCATTTCTTGAAGTTGTGCCATCTTCCAGACTGTTAGCACTTTGGGAATATTGTGTCCCAGTAGCTCTAGAGGGCAGACCTTTTTTTCTCACATTTTACCAGTTGAGAAAAGACTAGGCTTCTCCCCGGGACAGCTACATGGGAGAAAAGCCAAGATGGTCGATGAATTCCCCAAGGCAGCCCACCTGACCTGGCAAAGACACAGTCTTTGGGAAGACCATTCACAAATGCCAGCCAAAATCATTTTTGAGGATGACCAGAGTCTTGCTTTCCATGACATTTCCCTTAAGCACCAATTTATTTTCTGGGGATACCCAAGAAACACATATCCCAGATTCCTGTAGCAGAAGATGATGATAATTAAAGTCTTCTTGGACATTTAGTGATTGCTGGCAAGAAATGTGCTGCTGATCTGGGCCTGAGGAAGGGTTATCAAATGGGGGGTGAGTGAAGGTTCAGATGAGGCGCAGTTATCTGTTATGTTCACCTCCATGTCATTAGAGGTCAGCAGATGACTTGGCCTCCTGGTTAAGCATGTTTTAGAGATAATTTTCCCTTCTCTAGGCAATGATCAATATTTTCAAGTTCCAATATGTTAAACAGTACACTTATTTTTGCCTGTGTTTAGAGAGATCGAAATAATTTTTAAAAACCCATACATAATAAAACTCAATGTTGCATGGTTTACAGTTGTTGGTTTTTTTTTTAAGGACTAAAACAGGGGCACCTGGATGGCTCAGTCAGCTGAGCATCTGGCTTTCATGATCTCACGGTTCGTGGGTCCGAGCCCCGCATCAGGCTCAGTGCTGACAGCTCAGAGCCTGATGCCTGTCTTTGGATTCTCTGTCTCCCTGTCTCTCTGACCCTACCCTGCTCACGATGTCTCTCTCTCTCTCTCTCTCAAAAATAAGTAAAACATTTTAAAAAATTTAAAAAAGTAAAAGGACTAAAACATAAAGACTTCAAGGAAGTCTCCTTGTTCATACAACTACTTAGAAGCAAAGCCAAGACTTAAGCTCAGATCTGCTTAACTTCAATTTTGAGAGTCTAATCAATATACTGAATATTCTTGAGCTATATAGAATGACCTACTATAACAAGATAAAATTTAAAGAGAAAAAAAATGTAGGCTTTATGTTTTGATATTCCCGTGCAAAAGTAAGAATGAGGACTGGCAGAAAAATCATACGGAAAAAATTGTTAAAAGTAAACAGAATTTAGGGGTGCCTGGGTGGCTCAGTTGGTTAGATGTCTGACTTCGGTTCAGGTCATGTTCTCATAGTTTACAAGTTTGAGCCCTATGTTGGGCTCTTTGCTGACAGCTCAGATTCTGTGTCTCCCTCCCTCTCTGCCCCTCCTCAACTTGTGTGTGCATGTGTGCACTTTCTCTCTATCTAAAAAATAAGTAAACATTAAAAAAATTTTTAAAGTAAACAGAATTTGAATCAGCAACACAATATACCTGCCCAAATGGCTTCCAGAATTAATTAATTAATCAATTAATTAATTGATCATGATGGTAATCTCATTTTTCTTTTACAGATGCTTAGACCAAAGCTAGAGAGGAAAGAATGTCTGGTCTGGGCAGCACATGTGCAATGGGATGTTAAGAAACTGAAACATGTCCAGGAGAAAATGACCATCACTAAGAAGGGGTCAATGAACTGTCATAAAAAGGATGGGACTCAGTTTATCCTGAAGTAGAAGAGATGTGAGCTAATGTATAATAATTACAACCAAACCAAAGCTGAAGGGCCATCCCAGGAAGAAGTTGTAGACTTATTTTTCTTGGTCCCAAGGAATAAAATTTTGATCTGAATGGAATCCTCAGAAAAACAATTTCATTCAAATGAGAAAGAGCCATGGAGAGGTAAAACATGCTGTCCTGAGAGCACTGTATGGAAATGTCCCAGGAGACACTGAGAGGTCACAGTTTAAATCACTATAAGCAAGGGGGAGGGGGCGCCTGGGTGGCTCAGTCAGTTAAGCATCTGACTCTTGATTTTGACTCAAGTCATGATCTCACAGTTTGTGAGTTTGAGCCCCACAATGGGCTCTGCACTGACAGTGTGGAGCCTGCTTGGGATTCTATCTCCCTCCCTCTCTGTTCCTCCCCCACTTGTGTTCTCTCTCTCTCTCTCTCTCTCTCTCTCTCTCTCTCTCTCTCTCTTTCAAAATACATAAGTAAACTTAAAAAGTTAAAATTTAAAGACAAATTATTGTAAAGGGGATTGGATTTATGCAGTTGGACAGTATAGGGGTCATACACTACTCAGAACAGATACTGTCATTTCCCATGCAAGCTCATTAAAGGCATCACTAATCAATCATGGCACAATTTTCATGATGCTTCCTCAGATTCTTTCCAAACATAGAACTCCAGGCAACCATGTCCAATTAATTAGAGTTGGCATGTGCAATGAAACATCATTACTTTGTCCATGTTAGGTATTACTGGTGTAAAACATGGGCTCTCAAGCTGATAAGCACCAGCTCTGGAGATTCTGGAGCTATTAACAACTGACGATGTCCAGGCTCCGCCCCAGCTCTCCTGAAAAAGTGTATCTAAATTCAGAACCCAGGAATCTTATACAGAAGTTATCTCCAGGTGATTCAGATGTGTTGAGTCTAGCACAGTCTGGCACACTGGTATACAGCAACGAGTCATAAATCCTTCCCAATCCTTCGACTATGTGATCCTTCCAAAATCAAATAGTCAAGAATGAAAGTGTGAGTGTTTATCTTTGTTTAGAGGTGCATGTATTACCCATGCATGCAGTAGCCATGTTGTCCCTGTTTCTCCCCTGTCGATGAAATTTTGTGTGCAAATCAACCCACGGTACAGATAGATTTATGTGTGCATCGGTCTCCTGACTTGCACTGACTGGATGAATCACACTACCTGTTAGAGTATAAAAGAGCAAACATTAGTAAAACTGATAATGCGCCTGGTGGTGGTGACTCAACCAAAGCAAGCACATCTGTCACGGAGGAGCAGCCTGCCAGCTTTCCACCAGGGGAAACGCAATTGAATAGTAATGCACCATACATAAAGCAACTTCAGTAATGCTCTCTGCCAAGTTAAATCCCCATACGTTGGAAACGTGTGCATATACTGGGCAAAAGCACAGTCACATAGTATAAACAGGTCAGAGGCTTTGTACTCAGAACATAACATCTTAAAATCACAGACTCATCCAACAAGCATCAGGCCCTGTGTTAAGAACTGAGGAAAGAGTGGTGAGTGCCACAGACACATTCCTTGCACTTTTGCTCCTTCAAAAAGAGTCGTGGAAGCAGAGTACTGTACTGTGTTTGGAAATGAGAGTCAAAGCTGGGAGGAGGCAAAGGTGAGCTCATGTAGAGTCTTGTAGTACCAGACATATTAAGATATTTGATCTTTAACTTGAGAATGAGAAAGTGACAAGCCATGAAGAAATTCAAACCAAAGAGTGTATTCTGTATGGAGAAAGCCCACTTGGGCTTCACTGCAGAGAAAGGCAAGAGGCCAGGACTGGAGGGAAATATGCCCATTAGAAGACCATGTAGGAGTGGGGCCATGGGCCATCCTTCCAGCTGAAAAGAGCTGACCGTCAGCATCTATATCCAATTACAAGTTCAGTGATTTCAAGTTGGTAGCACGTAATCAGCATGATGGGAGCATTTACACCATGGAAATTGGCAAATGCTGCAAAAAATCTTCCTCCTCAGAGAGCTGGTCGTTAAACATTTATCAGCACACCACATCTGTGCCAAGTATATGTTTTGTGTCTACATACTGTGAATGAATGCATTGATATAAAAGCCTAATTCAGAGGAACTTCACTATGGAAGCTGAACATGGAGAGAGAGTTTGGTCGATGAGAATACCTATCACTTATAAAGGGCTTTGCCATTTGCAAGATGCATTTGTATTTATCTTCTGTTTACCTTTCTTCTTTTGCAAAATGAAGATAATTGTAGTATCAGAACAAGTCTCTAACCTAGACATGTCTATCTTAAAGTTGGATTTAGGACTCAGAGAATTGAAATCACGTGACTGAGACCTAACTTAGAAATAACAGAAGAGGGGAACCTGAGGGGGTTAGTAGGTTGAGGGTCCAGCTTTTAATTTTGGCTCGAATTATGATCTTGCAGTTTGAGAGATCAAGCTCCACATTGGGCTCTGTGCTGGCAGTGTGGAGTCTGCTTGAGTTTTTCTTTCTCATTCTTTCTGCCACTCCCCCACCTGCACACACACACACACACACACACACACACACACACACTCTTTCTCTCTCTCTCTCAAAATAAATAAACATTTAAAAAAAAAGAAATAACAAAATAGTGACCTAAAACCAGAAGTTCTTTTGATTCTTGGTCCAGAGTTATGTCCACAGAACACGTTGAAGTTTATTCATTCATTTATTTATCCATCCATCTCCTCAACATGTGTTTGATACTTACTACATGCAGGTGCTATTATGGAGAAGTCATAATAAGCCAAAAACTACCTTTTCTGTAATGGAGCAAACGTTGTAGTGGTGAATGGCAGAATTAGCACATTAAAAACCAAGAACTATATAATAAATGTTGGGTGGTGTAAGTGCCGTGAAGAACAATAAGTGGCCTTTGTGAAGCAGAGAGTGTAGAGAGATGGCATTTTAGGTAGGGTGGTCCCTGAAGGTCTCTCTGTGGAGACTGCTGACGTGACTCCATGAAGAGAAAGGGCATCTTGGGAAGAACAGTACATATGGGGGCGGGGCATGGTAAGGGTGAAGGCCCTGACCTAAGAGAGTGGTTGGTGTATCTGAGAAGTGAAGGAGATCATAGTGACTGGGTAGAGGCAGCCCGAGAGGGGAAAGTAATAGAAGATCAGATCAAAGAATAGTCAGAATCCAGATCTTACAGGCTTCATAGGTCAAGGCCTGGTCCTTGTTACCCTCCACTGAAATGTGTGCATTGTAATGACTTCACATTGCTTTGAGTGGCAGGTGGCAGATCTCAGTAACCATTCTGAAAGCATTTTCTGTAAGCTCATAGCATCTTCCCATCTGAATATAAAGGTTGGTTGGTCTCTCTGGATTCCTTCAGTCTCTCTGTCACTTAGTCTTAATTTTTATTGGATAAATGTGCATTCATTCATTCACTCATTCACTTATTCTTTATGTCACCTCACTGTGTGCCAGGTATTGTGCTAATCCCTGGGAACAAATCGGTGAACAAGCCAGTAAGGTCCCTTGCCCCCAAGACACTGGCAATTCAATAGGAAATAAGAGCATAATCACAAGTAATGAAGTGCAGAGGGACAAGAGCTATATTCACATAAATACTCAAAAAATGCATGTTCCTACGTATCCCCACGATTCACATTCATAAGGTCCCCTAGCGTGGGCTGTTCTGAAGTACAATTCTGTGATCCACAAGGGTGATACAGCCTGCGAACGCAGAGCACAGCCTGCTTTGCCAAACATGGAGAAATTAGCAATAAAGACAGGAAAATATTATTTTGTTGTTTTTAACTAAACTCTATAACTGGAATAATATTACCTTTAATGAGGCTGGGGAACTTCCTCTGAGGAGTCTAAAGCCCTTTACCGATGTTATTCCATTAATTCTCCTTGAGTCTGGAACTTGGCACCTGAAGCACAATGCATTATGCAAAACCAAAGCACACTTTGCATAGAGAAAAGACTGTGTTTCAATTTTTCCCATGCGCTCAACTTCAAAATACTGGCAGATCTGCCGTCAGGACATGTATCCCATATCTATGCTCTTGATGTTAAAATCATCCTAGATGGCATCTATCTATCTTGTGGTTGGTGTGAGGGTGTGGGCTGAAAGAGAGAGAGAGAGAGAAAGTTTAGCACATGTGGCCAAAAATGTACCTGAAGGGGCACCTGGGTGGCTCAGTCGGTTAAGCCTCCAACTTTGGCTCGGGTCAGATCTCACATTCGTGGGTTCAAGCCCCGTGTCAGGCTCTGTGCTAACAGCTAACTCAGAGCCTGGAGCCTGCTTCCGGTTCTGTGTCTCCTTCTCTCTCTGCCCCTCCCCCTCTCATGCTCTGTCTGTCTTTGTATCAAAAATAAATAAAACATTAAAAAAATTTTTTAAAAAGGTACCTGAAATATTTTATTAGATTAAGGATAAGATTGAGATCATAGCAAACATTTGATTCAACAAAATCCTATGGAAACCTCTAAAGTGCTATGTGAGTTCTGCTAAAATACTAGATAGATAACTAACTACATAAGCAAGTAGATTTGATGCACGCATCATGTGCCCAGTTTGGTGCTAGATAATATGTAGAAGGAAAATGAGATCAAGACGACTCCCTGTTTCAGTCTGGGAGAAATCACTGCCTTACACGAAGCACTAAATTTACAATGCAAACTTAGAGCAAGGGCTAGATTGGGCAGTTTCGCCTCTAAGTGCTTCCTGGAGTTCAAAGAACGCAGAAATCAATGCCAACTGGAAGGATGAGAAAATCTTTATGATGAGCAATAGATTTGAACCGATCTTTGAAGACCAAGATGGATTCAGAAAGGTGATTTTGCAATACAGTCCCAGAGATGGAGAAGTTGCCTAATAACCTAAATATTCCAAAATTCAGAGCAGACAAAAGTCACCCATTCTTCTTCCCCTTCCCTGGGGTTGAGAGGGGCAGACTGCATACCTCATAACTCCTGGGAACCTAGGATTCTTCTCATCATTGTCAGTATTCCCTGGATAGTGATGTTGAAATGGTCCTATGAGCTGCTGGTCACCTTCCAGTTCAAATTCTTTGCTACCTTTTCTTCCTCTGCCCTGGAAAGCCTCTGTCCCCCACTCCCCAGGGATTGCCTACATCCTACCATCACCGTCTCTGCGATCTCTCCCTCTCCTCACTGTGCTTCACTCCTCTGCTCTCCTGATTCAGCTACAGCCCCTGCAGAAGCGTGGCCCCCAGTGCTCATCCTCTGACCCACAGCCTCTGGGGAAGCCTATGTTGTTCCCCTCCTTGAAAAGGTTAGAGAAAAGGGAAGAGAAGAAAGTACCAAGACAAAGGAACTTAAAACTGGACATTAGAAATCGTCACAGCTAAAATTAAGGAACAGGATCACTCTCCATCTTCTCCATAAGAATCTCTTCCTGGTTCCTGGCTCAGTGATTCTTGGCCTAGGACCTATCCTTACCATCTATACTGCAGATGGTGTGTGCCACACTGCTTGGACTTGGGCTCCCTGGGGTCGCAACTCAGGGATATTGCTTCCCAGTTGTGAGGATCTGAGCAAGTTTCTTCATCTGTAAATGGGAATCGTGGCACCTACTACAAGGCATTGTGCTAAGGATGAATTGGGTTTGCATAGGTAAAACATTTAGTGCCTGAAACATCGCCAAAAATGTGAGAAGGGTATTCACTCTTAACATTGTTATCTTCACCAAATTTCTGGGCCCTAATATGTGTTTCCTAGGAAACCAAGAGGAACCCAAGCTCCCTGTGGAAAGAATTTATATACTCAGGAATTCAGGTCCCTCAGTTTTGTTTTGTTTTTAATTTAATTTTTATCTTTTTCTTTTAAGTTTATTTATTTATTTTGGGAGAGAGTATAAGTGCAAGAGCATGGGAGGGGCAGAGAGAGAGACACACAGGGAGAGAGAAAGAATCCCAAGCAGGATCCGCACACCCAGCACAGAGCCCTATGTGGGGTTTAGTTGCACGAATTGTAGGATTATGACCAGAGCCAAAATCAAGAGTTGGCTGCTTAACTGACTGAGCCACCCACCAGGCGCCCTTAACTTTTATCATTTTTTAAAAATGACTATATTCTGAGAAATATTTGCCTATCACATAGTCTTAAAAATAGTCTCCTTTTCCCTCCTCTTTTTCCCTATAATTATTGCTTGTACTTTAAGTCCATCTGGAATTATAGCTTGCATATTGTATAACATATCTACCATTTTTTGACCTGCCTATTCAATTTTTCCTGAACCACTTTTGGAAGATGTTCTCCCTTTTTTTCACTGAATTGTTTTGTGTACCTGCTGAATGTTAATGGACTATATATAAGTGGGACTATTTCTAGATGGTCCCTCGGTTCTGATGTGTCCCAGTGAGGGGATACCAGACCTCCTTCCATACCATAATCTTTCATAAGATCCACTTAAGAGTTTTCAGAAAGAAAGAGTTTTATTTCTAAAAGAAATCCAGCTACTTAATTGGTTTTTTTTTTTCTTCTCACCAGAGTTCCATAGAGGTCAGTTGCTTCATTTTACAGATGAGGAAACTGAAGCCAAGAAAGACGAATGTCATTTGCCAAGCCCACCCATAAAATTAATGGCAAAGACAAAACTAGAAACCTGATTTTCCCCCCTTTCTTTAGATATATGTCTCTTTCTGGTGATGCACCTTTATTATATCTTGTGTGAGCATGAAAATACCTCCACTTGTTTTGAAGCCAAAGTAGGCTAGATTCAGAGCATGAGTGTCCAATGTCTTAAATTACATTTTTTAAGGTTTCTGAAGACCACCCACCAAGATTTCCCTGAACTTCACTAAATTCAGACAGGTTTCTTCTTGAGAACAGATCCCAGACCTCTCTTTTCTTAGAGCATTTAGTTTAGAAAATGTAATTATAAATTATTTCTGTGCCCCTCCAAGATGAAGACTTAAGTCTTTCCCCAGCCTCTTGCCATCTGCAATTCAGGGATGTCTTCCCTCAAGGACCAGGGAGCCATTGCTTTGAAACATAATTATCTAGGAGGATAGCACTCCCACCTCCCAGTCTCTGGGGTGGTAGGAATTGAACTTCCAAAAGGGACAAAGCACACACACGTACATAGACTAATCATCTTGACAAACCACCCCTCAATGTGTTTCAGTAACTTTTCATTAACTCTCCTCAGTGCTAGAGAGAAAGAAAGGGAGGAAGGAAGGAAGGGAGGAAGGAAGGAAGGAAGGAAGGGAGGGAGGGAGGGAGGAAGGAAGGAAGGAAGGAAGGAAGGAAGGAAGGAAGGAAGGAAGGAAGGAAGGAAGGAAGGGAAAAGAAAAAAATTTTTTAAAAAAGGCCCTGTCTTTTGTTTCAGCAAAGTTGAGCTCAGTCCTGTACTAGTCTCTCTCACCTGCTACAGTAAACTGAATAAAATCTGTCGTGCCATTTTTAACAACTGTCTGGTGCAATTTTACTTAGACACCAAAGGATCCAGGACAAAGGGCTGCTCCAGCCCAGCTTCCTCGTTTGTTTGGGAAAGCACAGGCAAGTTAACTGGAAGCAGCCCAAATATTGCCGATTCATTTGCATTTAAATAGTTCAAATGGCATTTGGTAAGAGCTATTCGATGTCCAAGAAGGCTTTGGAGGCTTTTAAACTTCAAAACAGAAGGTCAGGCTTGATCAGCAGGAAAAGAACCTCAGTGCTAAGTGGCCAAGTTGAGTCCCAAGCTTCTGTCCTGGGAAGCCTGTTTCAGCTTGCAGCCTGGGGGAAGTGACTCTTACAAGCTTGTTGCGGACCGATGGCCAGGCCTGGACTGGGTAACAGTGACATGGGGTCTTACTTTCCAGGTTGCTAAACTACAGCCTCCTGTCCCCTTCCTTAATCTGCTGGGAAACATATCATTTATTCACTAACAAATTAGTGTCTTAGTCATTAAGTTTTTTGTTGTTATTGTTTTCTAAGATGCAGCCAGTGCTAAATTAGTTAGCAAGGAAGCCATTAGACTGAGGTGGCCCTAAAGCCATGGTGGCCTACATAAGCAAACCAAAACCTAAGCCTGTTAATGCCTGAGTGTTAGGAAATTGAAACTTAAGGACCACTAATCATGAATGGCCAATAAAGCCTTAAGCTACAGCCAATGAATAATTTTCTTCACTTTGTTTCTGCCTTTTCTCCTTAAATGTCTTTCCCAAAGCCGCTGTCCCTAAAGTGTTCCTAGCCACTTCTGGTTTGGTGCTGCCCAACTCCAATCAATAAATTCTTCAAATTTTTAATATACCTCACTTTATCTTTTATTCACTCACATTATCTTTTCTTATGTCATAAGATTAACAGAGAATAACAATGAGACTTGTTGGGATGATGATGATGATGATGATGATGATGATGAAGATGAATTGAGCAATTTCTATATGCTTATTTTTTATGTTTTAAAGACCTTGGACCCTTTGTCCTGGTGACTCCAGCCAAGCTTCCTCTTTTGTTTACAACAATCCTATGAGTTCTGTTTTATTCTTTCCATTTATGAAAAAAAATTGAAAAAGATAAAATAAAACTGAGGCACAGAAAGGCTGAGTAACCTGTCAAAGGTCACACAGCTGGTAACAGTAGTACCAGAATAAAACA
Organism: Helogale parvula; assembly: GCA_004023845.1. NCBI lineage: Eukaryota > Metazoa > Chordata > Mammalia > Carnivora > Herpestidae > Helogale > Helogale parvula. The sequence continues at coordinate 117,512 of PJEM01005530.1, read as the reverse complement.
GGCGCACTGGCTCTGGAGCATTAATAATATACATAAAATATTAAGCTAGCTATTTTGTGTATAAAAGGGACTAAAAAATGGTAATATTATCACTAAAAATAGTAAATTCCAACTGTGCCCTTATCAGTACTGATTTTTCACACCAACACTATCTTTGACTTTTAACTTGCTATCTAACCTTTGACCACCTTAACTTTCCTCCTGTCCCTCTCCAAGCAACCACCTCAACCAAACTCTCTATCTGAATACGACATTTCTATTATCACAAGTCTGACCCAGCTCTCCAACTCAAGTCATGCCTTCTTTGCTGATCAAAATACATAAGAACCACAAAAACAGTAAAAAAGTAAGCCAGTAAAAATAAATGAATAAATAAATAACAAAACAAAAAGACAATGGGAGTGAGAAATCTGCAAAGTCAGAGGACATGGGAAAATAATAGACGGTTCATTCACCCTCAGTGCGTGACAAGATGCAAAATAAGAGGCATGGGCATGGGCACAAGCCTCGGGACAATGGAGGACAAAACAGAACTGGGGCATGATCGCACTACCTGCTGGGGCATGAAAGTAAGCAACTGGGGCCCTGGTGGTGAAAGACAACGTGGTAAGTAGAGTGAGAGAGAGGCACGTGTGGAATTATTGAACACCACGCTAGACACTGCAGAAGATGCAAGCCTTGTTCTCTCAGACACAAACACAAGACATTACCCGGATGACCGTAACTGAAGGGGAAAGGCTTAGCTGCTCAGGTGCTAGTCTAACCTGGCATGTCATTTACCTTCCCTAAGCTGAAATCACTGTGCATTTATTTGCCACCTGCCCATTCTCCGCAGATTTACAGTTTATCTTGTCTTGCTTCATAGGATAACAACTCAAAAATAAGCCTTAAAAATCATCTCATTACAATCTTTGTTTACCAGTAAATGCAATTTAGTTTAAACACAGAAAAGCAGTAAGTTAACCAAGGTCACACAGTTTACCAGTGGCACACCAGGGCAATGCACAGGATTCGGTTCTTTTAGGAAAGGGGATCGATGAACACCTTGAAGTGGTTTGCACTGTATTTCAGGAACTTGCTTTGTTTTTCTCGATGAAATCTATGAATCAAATATTTTAAGAACCACTGTTATGAGTTTTTCCACAAAGAGCTTAAGAGGTGCAAGTAAATTGCATTTAGACTATTGTTTCCATTGACTCATTTAGAAGCCATAATGAGAGAAGAAATCTGAGAAGAGAACACACTAAAATAAAATAAATAACCTTCCTCCAGTTCCTTCGGTCCACTGACTGGGAAAGAAAAAGTTTCTAAAAACAACATAGACAAAAAAAAAAAAAAAAAAAGAATTGTTGCTGATGCTGCAGTTAATTGCAAATGATCCCACTACCCAGTATCTCCTGCTCTGAATGCTTAAGCACCTGGGCCATCTGTTTTCAGACCCACTGCAAACTCACCACCGTATGACATCACTCCTGGCTGCCTGTGGTAAGGGAAACAAAGGTTTTACCTGGGTTATTGCTCTTCTAAAAAGAATTTCAACAGAACCGCAAAAGAAAATAGCAGCTAGAAAAATGATGGTTATAACACTGTATAAACGGAGAGGATTGCCAAACCCTTTTCAAACTCAACTTCCAGAGAGAAGACTATAATCACTTTTTTCCTTGGGAGTATTATGCAAAGTATGGGAGTGGGGGAAAACATTTTCTTTTCTCTTCTTTTCTTTTCATACAAAAAGGTGATTTTATGAAAGCCCTGGGACAGGAGTTGTGAGCAGAAAGAACTGCACTGGGGTTGTGAAGAGTGACTGATTATATACTATGGAGCTAGGGGAGGTAAAGGCAAAAGTGAGGCCTCCAAAAGGACTTTCATATGCTAAAGAGGATTCTTAAGATACCAGAGGCCTTGGTGTAGTCAAGTTAAGGTTGTTTCTCCCCTAACATTTCCATGAATTTACTCAGAGAATAGATTACTTCTACTACAATGACTCCTAAATGTATGCAAGCAGAGACACTGCAAAGATCTAAAGAAATGAAGCTAGAAATTGGGGGTCACATATGAAAATGCAAAACTGAGAATGATGATATAGGAAGCTGAGTCTGAAGTGTCACCTGATGTATTTATATATTTGCATGAATTCATGTCTTTAAGAAAAAATCTGGGATCTTTCCCTTGCAGCAAGTAGATTCTGTGCATGTGGTATTTTTATAGGCAATCCTAAGTCAGGGCAATGGGCAGCAGGCACTCATGCCAGAGTTTGGAAAATGAAAGTTCACAAAATGGTTTAGCCATGCCAATAGAGAAATAATCAGCAAAAGATATATTAATATAGTTTTTCCCCAATGGGAAAAACATATTAAATATAGATTTTTTTTTCCTAGGTAGATTTCATTGCCTCCATTTTCAGAAGAAGGAATGGAGACTTGGAAGGAAGATGAGCAACTTGCCCAAAGTCACAGGGCTAGTGTCCCACAGAGGGAGCATTTGAAACCACATCTGTCAACAAAGCCCAAGCACATCCAATGATGTGTGGCTGCCTCCCAACATTACAACATCTCCATATATTGAACTGCATTTCTTGCCTTTGCTTATAGTTTCCCCTCTGAAATATATTTCCTATACCACATGGCAATTACTCAGCTGTGTCCCATCCTTTGAGACTTGGTTCAAAATCCATCTTCTCTGCAGAGCTTTATCCAAATGTCCCCAGTTACTAGCCTCATCTACCTTTGAATTCTCATGTGATTTTATATCTACATTTCTTACGATTTTCTTATTTTCTATTCAGTATCATAGCTAATTATATAAATGAGACAGAAAACTCTTATTTTGCTTTCTAAATCTCACTGTATCTGAAGTGCTGATGCATAGGGGCACATGTACCCCAATGTTCATAGCAGCACTGTCAACAATAGCTAAAACATGGAAAGAGCCTAAATGTCTATCACTCAATGAATGGATCAAGAAGATGTGGTATATATATATATATATATATATATATATATATATATATACACACAATGGAGTATTACATGGCAATGAGAAAGAATGAAATATGGCCATTCGTAGGAAAGTGGATGAACCTCGAGGGTGTCATGCTAAGCGAAGTAAGTCAGGCGGAGGAGGACAAATACCATATGTTTGCACCCATAGGTCTAACAGAACAGGAGAAACCTAATGGAGGACCAGGGGGAGAGGAAGAGGGAAATAGAGTTGGGGAGAGAAAGGGATGCAAAACCTGAGAGACTTGAATACTGAAAATGAACCAACCGAGGTTGAAGGGGAAGGGGGAGGGGGGAAAAGAGGTGGTGGTGATGGAGGAGGGCACTTGTGGGGAAGAGCACTGGGTGTTGTATGGAAACCAATTTGACAATAAACTATTTATAAAAAAATAAATAAAGTAAAATGAGTTTATTAAATTCAAAAAAAAATAAATCTCACTGTATCTTAAACTGCAACTTACACTAAAGGAGAGAACAAGACCTTTGGCCTTTGTATCAAGGGGACTGCAAGTTCCAGACCTACCACGTTACCTAGCACCATGCAAATCAGTGAACATCTGTGAGCCTTATTTTCCTAATCCCTATAACAGATAATAAACAACGACTTCCACTCATTGTTAGTATGAGAATCAGGTTAGTGGAATGGGTAGAAATACTGGGTTTTTATCAGGGTTGAAGGAGTTAATTACTTAACATATATGTTTGGCTGCTCCAAGAAAAGGACCACAAAATAAAAAGGCTTTAAGAACACAGAAGCTACCAATTAACACCAGACAAACATTTCAGGCTGGCAGCGACTGTACTCCAATAAGTTATACAAAAACTCAGGTTCCTTGCATCTTCTGCTCCTTTATTAGTGCTACCCTCGTGTGTACATTTGGAGCTGTATTGCGGGTCCATCCGTGTACCAGATGACAGGAAAGTGAAGACATGAAGTCAAAGCCACCTATTTTCACAGAAGTCAAGTGAGGCAGAAGTCACAGCACATAATTTCTGCTTATAGTCCATTGTCAATAACCTGGTTTCCATTGCTACATCTAGCTGTTAGTCACTGTGAACTGAAACCACTGGCTGGGCAACCATGGGTTTACCTTGAATTAAATCATTGCAAAGATGGCGAAAATGGATTTGGGTGGAAAATAAGCAATTTTTGCCAAAGGGAATATAGAAAAATAAAATAAGATGGTATTTTAAGCACCAATCATCATTAAGGCATGAAGCCCTAATGTAGACCTCACAGGCAGGTTTTATTGTGCAAACGTTTCAGTACAGTTCAATGTGCATAATGAAATTAAATGCTTTAGAGAGATGATTGAGCTATTTGAATATGCTAATTGTGGGCACCACAAACAGATCTTAAGCTGTCAGTGAACTACAGCTATTGCTTATCCTAAACTATTGATGCAGATGATATCACGCAGTTCTCAGAACCTGGATACCTTTGATAATCTTCAGGAGATGAGGAATTCCCAATGTTGCCCAATTCTATATTTAAATGATCAGTAATAGCTATTACTCACATGGAACTCATTACTAGGACGCACTTTCTTAAAAAAAAAAAAACACTTCAGTTAGATACCAAAAAGAACTCCCTAATTAAAAGTATTGAGAGACACTAACACTTTCTTAATGGAAAGTACACAATTTCCTCCTCTGGATAGAGGAAGGAGAATTGAGGCACTATCTCATGATAACCTCATATAACAAGGCTTTAAAACAATAAGCAGAGATCTGAGGCTGATGTGATAGAGTCATAGGGAGGCTCCAAGAGATCTTGGAAACATGAAATGAGACTATCTCTACCCTACAGAGGTAATAATCAGTTGTTACTTCTTGTTTATTTCCAATGAAGACATGCTTTTTGGAAACTGTGTGGTAAATTTTAATTATTAACGAAATGAATAAAAATATTTATAAGAAAGCAACTATAAAGTAAATGAAAGAGCACACCAACAAATTAGCATTTAATTACCAAACACTGCAAGAGGCAGCTAAGCAGAGTGCTGCAGCTGAAAATGGGGGTAGGGCTGGGTATGAACTCTTCCAACGATGGGCATCAGCCACACAGAGCTATCTCGAAATTTGTGCCAACAAACAACAAGGGGAGGGTGGGGGAAGGGGGAGGAATCCTGTTTGTGTTCATTTGCAGGCAAATAAAATCTATCTTTAGAACTCAGTGCCAAAGCTGTACTTTATGTAATTTATCAACTAGAACTAACTTTATCCGATGGAACCTTCTTGCTAAAGCTTAAGAATCATCCAATCACTCTATGACTACGGATAAGACACTTAGCTTTACTGAGTCTCTAGACCTACATGGAAAAATGAGGATAGTGAAGGTAATGTAGGGAGTGGGAGTGGAAATTGATAACAATGGTTTCAAATATACCAATATCCTAATATTTTGGGCCTATAATCTTCTCAACCTGGGATGTTTCCTATTGAATAAACCAACTGGTAATTAGAGACTAGTCCAAAGATCTGGTCCAACACACTACTGTAGAAACTCTGGTCTGGGCTCATGGGTATTTCAAACTGTGAGGATCAGGAGGAGAACTTAGTAACTACTGGTATGTGGTAGAGTTTTTCTGGAGATATCTCTGAAGAGGGAGCAATTGTTTCTACAGCACTACAAGCAATTAACAGCTGCAGCTCTGCTACCTGCCTCCTTCAAAACTTGGTACTACCATGTTTAATTTGAACATCTTTGGCCAGATATTAATATCTCTGTGACTCAGTTTTTTTATCCATAAAATGGACATAGTAGTGCTACTCTATAGGAGTCTTGTGAGAATTTGAAGTAATCATTACTGAAAATGTCTAGTGAATTGCCTGTTCCTTAATAAGCACTGAGTAATAGGGGCCTGGGTGGCTCAGTCGGTTAAGCATCCAACTTCAGCTCATGTCATGATCTCATGACTTGTGAGTTCAAGCCTCATGTCAGGCTCTATGCTGACAGCTTAGAGTCTAGAGCCTGCTCAGATTCTATGTCTCCCTCTCTCTCTCTGCCCCTCCCCCACTCATGCTCTGTCTCTCTCTGTCTTTCAAAAATAAATAAACATTCAAAAAATTTTTTTAAATAATCACTGAGTAAATCCTTGTTATGATCACTTTAGTTCTCATTGACTGTGACTCTAATATAGAGCTATCCCAACAAATATATGTATGGGGCCCAGGGAAGTCCTTATTTAGAAAACTAAAAATGTAGTCAACCCTTAGCAGGGCCCTCCAAAAAAATGTATGCTTTTCCTGAATGTTCTCCCAGCTCACAGTAACCTCACCTTCCCTGTAAATTAGCTCCTTCTCCAAGCCACGGAACTAGGCAACTAGTACCCATATTTGAACAGTTACTCTGCTCACCATCCCCACATTTGTTTGTCTATGGGATGACAATTAGGTCTGTGATGAGCCATTCCAATCTTTTGTCACTGAATTGTGGAACTGAGATTGAGGATCTCTTAGCAGTTGGTCCTATAACATGAAAATTTGTGAGCTGAAGCATGACCTTATTTTCTACTATGTGGGTCAAGGAGTTGAAAAAGGAAAAAAAATCAAGCAGAAATCAATGATAAAATAAGAAAAAGAGTCCTGAAGACTTTCCACGTTCTGTGTCTAATTCCATGGTTTCCAAATCTGAACGTCCATTAGAATCAGCTGGAGATTTCTTAAAATTTCCAAAGTCTAGACCACACTATAGACTTAATTAAATCATAACCTATGGATATAGGAATAGGTATTATATTGTTAAATCTCAGAGTGATTCCAATGTACAGATATGCTTGGAAACACTTTTCTAGTCTTTCCTGAGAATCCATTTATATAACTGACCATGGGTTACATAAGCCATTCCAATATCCTTATAGTAAGGATTCCATTATTTTTGCTTATGCTATCTGAATTTACATATTTTACTTAGAAGTAAAAAAAACCCACAGAGTTGAAATTTGAGAATCATATACTTTGTCAACACTAAACAGGGAACTTGACAAGCGTTCGGTTGTAAAAATTAGCGCACAAGGTGGGAGTTTAACTAATAATTTGAGTTTTAGTTATATACTACTATTGCAAAATAAATCCTTAAAGTTGCATTCAAAGATTTATAAAATGGGGTGGCTGGGCGGCTCAGTAGGTTAAGCATCTAACTCTTGATTTCATCTCAGGTCATGATCTCATGGTCCTGAGATCAGGTGCTGAACTGGGTATGGTACCTACTTAAGATTCTCTCTTTCCATCTCCCTCTGCCCTTTCTCTGCTAGTGTGTGCTTACTCTAGCTCTCTCTGTCTCTCAAAAAAAAAGAAAAGACATATAAACACTATAGTATGGCATATATAATTGAGTGAACAAGAAATGGAGATAAACCTTAGACCCTAGTAAGCCAGTCATCTTTTAATGATATCCCATTAGTTTCTTCTGAGTTTCCTAGTAGTCAACCAGAAAAGGACAACTAGTTTAGTCAACCAATTGCATTTACATTTGACAAAAGCAAATTATCTGGAAATACAAATGTTCTTGGTATGGAAAGCAGACATGAATTTCTTCCTTAGGTCCCTTTTAATAAGAGGCAATGAATTTGGAAGCAAGGTCAAAGAAACATGGCAGAACAACAAACACAATGGGTGAGACATAATGTTAGGCCAGAACAACAGAAAGGAAAATCATGCTGAACCAAAGCAAAGAGCCCAAAGAAGGCTGCAGCCTCTTTAAAGCACCCTCTCTTCTATGGAAAGGACCAACACCCTTCCCCACTGTTGAGAAGAAAACTATATATTTGAGAACCAGGACACAGGCAAATCCTGAAACTATTCATTCACAAGTGCCTGCCCCATTGGATGTTTCCCATTTCTAGAAACTGCCTCCCAGGGTCAGACTAAGTAGTCTTGCAAGTTTTACCTTCTGTTCCATTAGCTGAATATCTTACCATTGACTCAATTCCTGCTCCTTAAATTTCTTGTTTACTTAGTGAATGTCCTCTGCTTAGGAGCTCCCCAGACTTTTAGATTCCTCAATGAAAAGGTTACAGCACTGCCTATAGACTTCCAAACACCAGTCATTCAAGTGTACACAGGCATCACGTGTGGGAGAGAAGGTTAAAATGCAGATTCCTGAATTGTACTTTCTGGGAATTTGTTTCAGTTGGTCTTCAATGGACCATAAAAATCTATACTTTCAAAAACATTGCAGATAACATTGATTCAGATGCAACCTGCACTAGACTTGGAGAAGCCTGTCTTAGGAAGTTCTCAGAGTATTTCCACTACTTTTATGCCTTTCTCTTTTTTATCCCTACCTTCATATTTCCCAAACATTTATTATGTTCCTCACACCATATGAGGTCCTTTGCCATAAGTCAACTTAAAACATTTTTATAAGAACACCTTGTGGTAAATATTGTGCCCTGCATTTTACAGGGGAGGGAACCAAGGTTCAGGGATATTGAAACTTATTAAATAAGTATTTCAAGGGCACAAAAGATACTGGAGTTAAAAGACTTTTTTAAAAGGACTTTTTCTTTAAAAGTAAAGGATAAGAATTAGTTGTGTAGGAATTTCAGTAGCACTGAAATAACACTAAGTTAAGATAGTCGATAGCTTATGCCTCAGTTTCTCTACTGGCAAATTAGAAAGGATACAGGCTTTAAATGAAGTTAGAAGACTTGAGGGGAAACATGATTTCCAGGTGCAAAATATGATTAGCATGACAAGAAGCATAACAAATTGATCAAACTGCTGGTTAGACACCCAGAGTTCTCACAAAACATCATCTTGCTGCACTAAATGCCAATCAATGAGGATTAAGTGGATTGAATTTTCCTTGGAGAAACGTGAGTTTTTAAAATGAAAAGGAAAAAAGCTTAGACTAATAGCTACGAAGGGTTTTGCAGACACAACACTAAGAAAAATCAGTCATTTGATAAACTTTCTATTAGCAGGGAAAGCATGGAGCTCAGAATCATAGAAACTTTGAGAATAAACCCTGGAAGAAATTTACTATGTGAAATATCCTGATTCCTAAAACAAAATCCTCAGTGTCTCCTAGATACAGGAAGGCTAAAATTAATCTGATCGTTTCCTTGAAATTTCCATTTTGTGGAAATATATCTCAGTAGGATATACAGAAAAGATATAATACAGTTATATGTAATATATATAATACATATACACCTATGTATACAATTTATATATAGCACATACAATACTCATATAATTATATATTTTCTCTTTATGTATCTCCATAATGGAAATGCAAGCTTAATACTGCGATTAATAATTGAGGTTGAATTCATGATACTCTCAAAGATACATTTCACATTTAAAGGGATGTTTGATAAGAATTTGGTGGTCATCAGACTTTTGGCAGGAGAAAGGAAACTTCCATTTTATTATAATTCAAGACCAGAACATTATTCTCAAACACTCCTGGGCCATTAAATTTGAAAGGGTGGACCACACAAGAGTTGAGTTCACTGTTGAGCCCATTTGGATTATACCAATACAGGCTTTGATTTATTTTTATCACACAGTCCCTGATGAAAGACCTAAAAGTAATTATCAGGGACCAGGGGAGACCATTAAGGCACTCTAGAAAACAGTTACCTTGCATAAACCAATAAGAGCAATTCCAGGTAGGGGCACCTGGGTGACTCAGTCGGTTGAGCATCCAACTTTGGCTCAGGTCACGATTTCATGGTTTTCACAGTTGGTGTCAGCATGGAGCCCACTTAGGATCCTCTGTCCTCCTCACCCTCTCTTTGTCGCTTCTCTCCCAGTACTCTCTATCTCAAAAATAAACACTTAAATTAAAAAAAAAAGGAGGTAATAAAGAGGCAGTGTGGTAGAATTAGCCAGATATTAGTTTAGTTGTAGTTCTTGTCCCCATATCTTCACTGTCTCCCCTGATTTTGTGGCCTAAGGTCCCATTTTCACAGATAATCTTTGCTACTTCCTGCTCTGAATTGTTCACAACTTTTCTTTTTGATCTAATGGCTTCAGTTGGCTACTGTCAAATCTTGCTTTTCAAATCATGGTCTGTATCAAGATATTTCTTTCTTGTCATCCTGGATGTCCCTGCCTCTGTATTGCTTAGGCTTCATACTCAATAACTGATTAATTAACTCTTTGAAGTCTGCATATTTATTAACACTTCAGGGCTCTTTAGAGGACTCTGGGGATACCACTGTGAAATAGATTGAAATACTGTCTTCTCCCATGAATTTTACAGTCACAGGAAGGACAGAACATGAAGTAATCCATTCCCATTAGTGTGTTATCCAAGTGGCAGGAAAGGTGCCGGGGAGCTGCCCCTGACATGCTCTACTGGGGTCAGAGAAGAACTCCTGAGGGAGGTGAGGTTTAATCTAAGAGCAGAGAACAGAGAGAGAGTTAGGATTAGCAGAAATAAGTGTTCAGGTAGGGAAAACAGTAAATAGTCAAGCCTGGAAGTGAAAGGAGTTGTGTCTGAAGGTTGAGAAGAAAACTGTGGTGTGGCTTAGGAAGAAGTTTCAGTTAGAGAATTGGTTGAGATGGTACCAAAGATGTGGGTAGTGAGCAGATCTGGAAGAGCTTTGACACTCATTCTATGAAATTTAGAGGGAAAAGAGAGCCTGTGAAACTATTTTTAGTAGGATCAGGTAAGATGGTAAGAAATATCATTTGAAAAATCATTCTTGCAGTATACAAGAATAAAAGGCTTCCTTTTCTTCTATACTGCAAGGAGCAATATTGAAAGATATTCAAACAAGTATCATTGTGTGACGCCTCACCTACTCATTCTCCTCCTTGGCTACTATTAAAGAACAATGACTTTGGACCCAGCATGGTTTTCCCATCACCATTCAGGTGACAAGACTGGGAAGACCAAGTAAGTGCCACCCTTGAACGAGAATAATCCGCAGGAGATACGCCATCCCTTACTTAAGCAAGCAAGAAAAGACTGAGACAGGAACCAAAAAACAGACATTTTATATATCATGCCAAAGACCGCTGAGGGTAAGTAAAAATCTAAGAAATGTCATCCATCATACATCTAGGCAATTGTCTCCTCTGACAGCTTATGCAGGGACCAAGGACATACTGCTAGAAATCTTTGGAGGAGGGATACATTCTCTGCCTCTGTGTCCTTAAAAGTGAGCTTTCAATGGGGGACACCCTTCAATTTCTCATCTGCAAGGATCTATTTATTTAACCATCATGCAAGAATTTCCTTAACTGTTTTGCATTTTTAATTTGCACTGGAAAGAGTATGAAAGTTAGCATGGGTTAGCCCAGTAGATATCACACAAGGATTTTCAGATCCCAAGCTTTGGGTAATATGCTTCAGTTCTAGAGCCCCCAAGACCTCCTACAATGAGAAAAAATTCCATTATTTCAGTTTTCATATTGGAGTTCAGTAGATACTATATCTCATTACAGATACAGTTCCACTGTTTGGGAGAAAATCATAGAAAGAATACGTTCATAGAAAGAAAAAAGAACAAAAAGACTTGAATTTAATTAGGTGTTTGATCTTTAACAAACTCCTTCTCCTCTCTGAGCCACAATTTCCTCCACAAAATATTGAGGGACAAAAGTAGATAAACTCTAGGATTCTTTTGAGATTCAAAATGTGTGTATCTATTTGAAAGCCACAGGAATGCAAAATAAAAGTATACCTACTTATTTTCTAGTGTTTCCCTTCCCAGGAGAAATTTTGGTTTTATTCTTCTGAAACACCCGTCTGTGTCGAGCTTCTTTCAATCTCACAGGTGGTCTGTCCTTGCTTCATGATATTATTCTCTTTATTCAAATATATAAAATCACATTCATAGTTTTTGGCCAGTAGTTCTTAAAATAAGGTAAAATTCTGAGCTTATTCCTCAGGATTATCAATATATATACTTAGGTGTGTGGGCAACTTTAGACCCCAGTACGCCCATTCATACACTTGTCTTAAAAATTTTTTGTCTAACTCCACCCTCTAGTGCATTCATTAATCAAATGTTTGTAGACTCTCAATTAATGGCCACGCACCTGTTTAGACTCTAAGGATGTAAAATAAATGGACAAAATTTTATATAGGATTGCATTTTAGTTATCTTTGGGCTCACAAGCCAGAGAAAAAGATGAATCTATAAACAAGTCAAAAGCTGAAGAGTGGCAGCTATAGTGGTATAGAGGTTAGACAAGGTACTGACGTATGCAGAGTCACACAGCTAACAAGTTTCAGAACCAGGGGCCCAGGTCTGTTGACTCTGCCCAATTTACTTTTCCTTTCATCAAGAGATCACTAAAGCTGCTCACACTTGAGTTCTACTTCTTTCTCTCTGAAGGACACTGGAGGCTTTAGAAGACATTTGATGGTCCTTGACTGGGAGCATTAAGACATTAAATTACACTGACATGGTCCATAAATCACCAAATGAGTGAGATCCAGACAGTGGGCCAGTGTGAATAGGTCACATCAAGAATGACAGTTGCCAAGATCAGGTTGGAGATGTGCAGGCTACATATAGGATCCAGCTAAACATCTGAGATGCTTCTTTCTTATTTGTACACTGCTTAGGAAAGAAGAGGGAGGAAGGCCCTTCCTCCATAAATTATGAGGACTATTATAAAACAGTTTGGTTCATGGAGTCAAATACCCGGACTTCAAATAGCAAGCCCTGCTGTGTACTTTGTGACCTTGGACACCTTACCTCACTTTTTAAACCCACTTTATAGGGTGTGCCTACAGACTGAAGGAGATAATTTGCAAAGTGCTTAGCTTAGCACTTAATAGAGTGTTCAAAAGATGTGAAGAGCATATAATTATAACAATCATTTTAACATCTCATTTTGATTTGGTTCATTTTAGTTTACAATATCTCACTGGAGGTGGGTGGGAGATATGCACTCCAAGTATATTTCATCACTGACATTGTTAAAGAAGACAAAATTTTATTCAGTTGTATTACTGTCTTTAAATTCTCTGCAAAGAACATATCAGCTATCTCCAATACTTGGGAAAGACCACTCACAACACGGCACACCATGGAAATGTTTTTTCATCAATATTCATGCATTTGTTCTTGACGTCAAGTCTACGAGTTAGGCAGAGGTATCTTCTTTTATAAATATTAATACTGAGGCACTGAGGGATAAAGTAATGATAGTAATACTATTAATAATAATATAATGGCTACTGTTCAATAGTATTTACTCTATGTGCAGCATGACACAATCTACTTAAAATGTATTTTCACAATAATCTCTCCTATTAACTCTATGAAGTAAGTTGCTTATTCCTCCTTCTGTAGATGAAGAAACCAAAGATCACAGTGATTCATCACTTTGCTGATGATAAGGATAATCCAGGTATAAGTTGGTCTGGGGTTTCAGCTTTTCAGTCCTGAGAATGTTTCTCTAAGTTACCCAGTAACTCAATGGCAATGCCACATTGTGAATCTAGGTTTCCTGCCTCTTTCTGCTTAGACATCCCAGAGTCTTGGGGTATATTAGATGGCTAGAGTTCCCATAATGAAACAGCTTAAAGAACAGAAACTTATTTTCCCACATTCTAGAGGCTAGAAGTCCAAGACCAAAATGTCAGCCATATTGGTTTCTTCTGAGGACTCCTCTCTGAGGCTTATTGATGGCCATCTCCTCTCTGGGTCTTTGCATAGTCTTCCCTCTGTGTCTGTGTCCTAATCTCCTCTTTTTATAATGATGTCAGTCATATTGGATCATAACGACCTCATTTTAACTTAATTTTCTTTAAAAAAAAAGTCTATGTTTAAATACAGTCATGTTCTGAAGTAATGAGGGTAGAATTTCAACATATGAATGAGAGACACAATTCAGCCTGTAATATGGGAACCTTAACTTTTATCAGTCTTTGGCCACCATAGTCTCTGTCAAAGGAAATGTTATACCTATTGTAAATACTCCCATATTGTAGAGAATGCATCAGCTGTGACCCCAAACTAAAGACAATGTCAGTTCTTGTAAAATAAGTAGCAGTCTTGAATGGAGGAGGTTTAGAAAGGTTTGAATAGAAAGTGAAGCCTTGAAATAAAATAATTTGATACACATAGTCATTGTTATAAGCAATTTTATAAACATTAACTTAGTTGAATGTGCAATAATGCTATGAGATAATTCCTATGATAATATGCCAAGAAAGGGTAAAAACTGTCACAATTATTCTCCATTGAAATATTGCTTTTGATAGAAGATACGACTTTCATTGACCAAGCAAATACTGAACACATATAATGTATCAGGCACTGTGCTATGTGCAGAGGTGTTGAGGACTTTTGAATAGGGTATACTTCAACAGGAATCAGGGCTAGGACCAAGAGGAGCACAGTCATTAAAGAAGAATTCATTGCTGGCCAGGAATTCCTGCACACATCCTGGAATATATGTAGAAGTTTGGGTCAATGGATACTTACTATTTTCTGTGTTTTCTTATGACAAATACTTTTACAATTCTCATCAACTGAAATAAATGAGTTTGGCACAATAGCTCCCTCGGCATTTGAGAAAAAGAGCTGTTAACAGGAGTTTTTTTCCCTGACCCTCTAGATCCCTCCCTATACTCTGTTTGTACTCTGGCCTTACCTATTTAAGGCTCCAAGGTGAACTGTGATTGAATTAAACTGGTCGCAGGAGTCTATCTTCCTTTTCTGTATATAATTACCGAGACTGATTGCCACTCATACTTGTAGGTGGGAGCAGAACTGGGACAGGAGCAGGTAAGCAGAATGTGCCTGGCACAATACACGAGTTTAAGCAGGTGATAGCCTTGTGTCTCAGAGGTCACTTTAGAGAGAGAGGGAAACAGGCAGTGCCCATCTGGTGGAAGTCACAGAGTGAATGGGAGGAGAGGAGTAAACAGGGCTGGGGATCTTCGATTCTTAGAACAAAACAATTCACTCAGCGCTCTATTTGGGGTTCTGATCTTTCTCCAGAAATTTGAAATTGTTCAAAATCCTTAATCACATAGTTAAAATGTTTGGCTATGAATCGGACAGTCTTTAATATAATAGTTGAAAGGCATTAACTTCCCCTTTCCTTCTAAAATACATGAAGTCTCTTTATATTCATAATACCAAGCCCATCATTCTGATTGTTAAATACTGTGGAATTTATTTAGACTGTTAAATTTTTTTTCTCCATTGGAATTTTGCATATGGCCAGGCTCATCCAACATGGAATCTGGTGAATTTTGTAGGTCAACCGGTACCTGTTCTGCAATTTCCTTATTATTAAATGTTTTTATATCAGAATAAATTTGTCTTTCAAATTGGTCAAGGTTGCTTGCAATTCTAATATGTCTACCCAAGACTACAACAGTACTTTTCCATATTCTCTGCTTCAAATAGAACCTTATTAAACAAAATTGGGGCAAGCATCGTTACAAAGACGATGAATAGATTCTTGCTGAGGAGGTAAGTCACTCCTATGGGAAGGAGACATTTATGATCTGGCATATGGTGAACATTCTCTTCAGTGCTGGGGATGGGAGGCACTTGTTGGGTGTAATTCACAATTAATTGTGCCCAACAGTTCAATAATAATTCAGATGGAAAGAGAAATGTGAAAAGATTCTTAGTTCCTGAGGCTGTATTCTTGCCATCACATATGCAGGAACTAAGTTTTACTTTTGAGCACCGTGCTGTATTTTTGTTTTTTTCCCACCTCTTCTCTTTGTCCGTACCCCTCCCTTTTCCTCCCTTGCCTTTTAATTCTCTGTCTCTCTTTTCCCCTTTTTTTCACTTTTCAATCCATCTTTGTGATTCCCTTTCAGCTCCCCAGCCTCTTTTTGTATCTTATAGGCCACTGAGCTATCTCTGATTGAAGATTTCTCAATCTGGAAAGACCTAAAACTGTAGCTGGGCATGTCTCAGCATTTGATAACAGAGTTGGGAAGAATGGCATCATTTTCTGCGTGCATCGGTGTGAGATGCAAACATACACAGTAACTTACTTAATGATGATTCTCCCTGTATTCCCTTTTCTAAGTGTCTAGAATGAGAAGGTTGGGAGGAGTTGAAAGAGCAGGTAGGGATTCTTCCAAAAGGGTGATAGACAACCAGACATCCTTTACTTTGGTCTACAATCTGGCTGTGAGGAGAAAAGCAACTTCAGCAGTTTTTGCAAAATTACCAACACAGCAAGAAAGGCAGGCAAACAGATTGCTCAGATGGATTGACTCTTAATAACTAGATATATCAAGTCTCAGATTTGCTGCTTGCTGGGAGACTTCAAAGTGGGTCTGTTTTTAAATATTTGATTTCCCCAAATTAGGGAAAACCCTCTGAAACATTTAGCGCGTGGGCCATACCAAGAGACCCAGGAAGGCTCACTTTGATATCATCTTCGGTGGCATGGTTTCACAGTTTCCGCAAAGAGTTGTGTCATTATCTTGATTCCATTTCTTTTGATTTATCTGTGAATCCGGTTTGGTTGCTAACTTGCCAACTGTTTGTATCTATGCACCTACTACATACCCTGTTCTCCCCTCCTCTGTGTGCCAGGAAACTGCTTATTGACTATCACTGGGATCCTCTGTACCATGCCTACTGGTGGGTTCAGCCAATGGGAGGTGTCGGCAACACATGTGGCGGGCAGGGGGGAAATGAAGTTGGGGTACGTATTCCTTCGGTGTCTCCTTCTGGGTCACTATAACTGCCTCCTGATGCAGAAGGCAGTGCTCCTATTAGGCAGCCCTCTACTACTGCTGTTAACGAATCACTCTGCAGGTTCCTATTACTGCTTTACTACCTTGTCCTTTCACAATGCCACGGTGTTGCTAGTACAGGGGAACCTTCTCAATCCTCTTTTTGTTCCTTAACCCGACTCACACGATTGTTAACAGTCCCTGAACTGAGCCCTCCTTAAATAAGATCTGAATGTGCCACTTGTTTGCTATTAGTACCCTAACCAATAAACACAACAATGAGGGGTATTCCTTCAGTCATTTGAAGGCAGTAAATGATATCATACATAGGTAGATTGAAATTTACATATCTGTTGTAGAGGCTTAGACTCAAGGTCTTCTTCAGTATCTACATCCCACATAATGCCCAGGTATTTTCCATGCACCACTAGCCTCATGGCTTTGCCATGTCTAAAACATGGAAATTGCTTTACTATACGATACGATACGATGATACTATATATGCTATACTCTACAATAATATTATGTATATACTATACTATACATATTTTGGGAAATCACAGAACGTGTTACCTATTTATAGGCTTTGAGAAATCCTATAGTGAGCCAACTAGTTAAACTCAACTTTGTTTAAACGAGAATTTACCACACATATCACTGCAGAACTTTTTTCCCCTCCTTTCTCATAAACCCTTTGTATCCCATGGAAATAATGGCCTGTGAGATCCAGATTGGATTTCTCTGCTTCCCTAAGCATACTTGAAAAGAGGAGCACTCCACAGCTCCAGAGTTTACGTCTCCGTCAGTCAAGCTCCCAGTGAAGAGAGACCTGAACCTCTCAGCCCCGGTATAATGATGGCAGGGAAATCTTGACTGAACTTGGCTGAGGTTGGGTCTGTTAAAAAAAAGAAACAAAAGGCCCAGAATAGACTCCCTTTTGCTAAGACATACCAAGACTTAATACCTAACCTACTTGCAGTTTCGGCCTCTCCCAGAAGTGGAATTTTAAACAATCAGTAGGAAATTTCCTGATCTACTAGTGAAGTAAATCTGAAAGAAAGGACCCTCTGCCTTCCCTCTAAGGAAAGGTTACGTTGCCTGAAATAATTCACCCTTTTAATTTCCTTGTCCCATTCTCTTGCCTATAAAACCCTCCCATTTTATGCAACTCCTCAGAGCTCCTCTTTACTTGCTAGATATGATGCTGCCTGATTCATGAATTATTGAATAAAGCCAATTGGATCTTCAAATTTACTCAGTTGAATTTTGTTTTTTAACAGATTCAATCCAATATGTCCAGGGTAGGGTCGCATCCTTGAAGCATGGCTGCTGAGACAGATTCTTTGAGTTGGGGGATGTGCTGAACAACAGAAGCTCATCTTAGCCTTCGCAGACACCTCCAAATACACCTACATCATTATTTCCAAAAGACATAGCCTGATGATTTGTAGAGCCTAAGAAGATTACTTTTTGTTTAAGTATCTGGATATTTTCATTCTCCAACAATGAGGTCAAGACATATCTATACCAAAAATGCTTCCTCTAAAAGCAGAAATTGGCTTTTTATCTCCCATCCTATAGGCAGGTGATTGTCCCTAGTCGTCTCTCTCTCTCTCTCTCTCTCTCTCTCTCTCTCTCACACACACACACACACACACACACACAGAGGCAGTGTTCAGCTCAGCATCCCTTAGACACTGCTCTCTGTTTCCTCCTGGTCAATAATGCCACTTAGCCTTACTTAATGCAGTTTCTGCTTCAGTCATCACAACTCAAGGTGAGAAATAAGGAAGGCAACTAGGAGGTATCGAATACCTATACATGCCAGATCCTTTATATCTTACTCCTTCCTCTGTTCCTCAATGCTCCCCACATGAGGAAACTGAGGCTTGGCACATTTATGATCCTTGCCCAAGGTTTTAAGGACAACAAAGGTTTTAAACTGCTGGCTGCCTTACCACCACCCATTCCTTTATTCCATGCATAGTTGATGCTACCCGCCATTGGGCATGTGTTGCTGAGGATCTGAGGTTTTTTTAATGTAACAAAGATGACTTAGATGCAATCACTGAAGTATATCCATGGGAATATGGAGGCCAAAAAACAGGCAGTGGGGAATTCTATAGGAGCAGAAAAAGAAACAAAGAAAGAAAGAGAGAAAGAAAGAAAAAGGAAAAGGTGAGTTTTGAAAATGGAGAGTTTATTGGTAGAGCATGCCTTTTCCAGGCAGAGGAAAGCAGCATGAGCAGACAAGTGGCATGATTTGGCATGGTATGCTTAGGAAACTGTGATTCATCCCGGTTGGTTGAAATACAGTGGGGAAAGGTGCATAGTGAGAGATGAAGCTGGTGCTGTACACAGGGTCCTAATCTTGGAGGGCCTTACAGACCACGGTAAGGACCTATCATATGTACAAAATACACTGAGGATGCCCAGAAGAACAGAACGCATGATGACCATGAGGATCCACGAATGCACACAGAGGAGACAGCATTCCAAACTTGGCATGGGGTAAAAAAGAGAGAGGAAAGGCACAGTTATAACAACACACCCACTCTCAATTGCTCAAGTGCCTTTGGCTGAAAGTACACAGAGAAGGCTGGATTGCAGAAGTACTTCTCTTAAGATAACCACATTCCATTTGCTTTAAATAGAGCATTCAGCCTAAACTTTGAACAAATGACCTGCCCACAATTAACATTTTGTCAGGGTCAACTCTATAGGTCAACCTAGAGAGCTCTGGATGGGTGACAATTTTCTCGAAGAGTACCCATCGAATCTTTCCCTCCAAATCACGCTGTTTTCCAAATGAGTTTCCAGGGAAGTAAAATTAGTTTGTTTTAGGACCACTAATAGGAAGTTGCTTTTCTTTGCTCAGGCACCCCAAAGGGGTCATAAACTTGGATGTTTACCACTGTTGCCGACTATGGCTATTGAGCTCTCTCAGGACCTCTTATCCAGAAACAGCTTCTGGAGTTCCTCTCTTGTATGCTAATTGATAATGCTTATTTTTTAGTAATGCTGCTTTTTGCACACTATTTGAGTTGGTTGCACTGTAAATTAAGAATGAGGAAGGGAGCAGTGTGGCACATCCGCAACTGGACGCATCCTTCAAAAAGAAGCAGGTTGCAAAGCTGCTTCGAAAGACCACTGAGAGATTTCAGCCTCTGACTTAAAGTTTTCATCTTACAATTCAAAGAGGGAATTTTCTTTTTTTAAATATTTTTTTTCATGATTTAAAATTTATTTTAGAGGAAGAGAGTGGGCATGCGAAGCCGGGGAGAAGGTGGGGGGAAGGGAGAGAGGGGGAGAGAGGGAGAGAGAGAGAGAGAGAGAGAGAGAGAGAGAGAGAGAGAGAGGGAGAATCTTAAATAGGCTCCACAGTCAGCATGAAGACTGAGACTGGACTTGATCCCATGACCCTGGGATCATGACCTGAGCTGAAATCAAGAGTTGGATGCTCAACCAACCCAGCAACCCAGGTGCCCTCAAAGAGGGCTTTTTCTTAGGAAGCCTCAACTAATTCCAAATCTCGCAAAATGGAATTTTAGGGGAAAAACAGAGATAAAAAACTTGTTAATATCTTTCAATTTGACATTTGTTTCTTCAATCACTCATTTGCTGGTGAATCCATCCATCCAATGTATAATGAATATTATGCTATGTATAATACATTAAAACAGACAGTACTATATTGAGGTAATCAAATGTTAATATTGCCCATAAGAATTATTCCTTCAGACTGTAAATTTTCTGAAGGTAAGCATTAACTGTTTTGTCTACTAGAAAGTCTCCCGATCCTAGCAACATGTCTGAAACCTGGTTATATATTAGGAATTTAGATGGGGTTTGATGATCCCACCACTTGTCTTTCCTTTGGCGGAGGCAAAATAAAATCTCTTTATGACCCCATCTGAACAAGCAGTAGAGGTAAGGGAGAATATTTGTACTTTACAGAATACTTTTTGATTCATACTCAGGGAAGCATGACACAATGTCCAATGTAAGTTCTGAAACAAGTTGTGTGGGAGAACATGAATTCCATGTCCAAATCCTGAATGAAGACGGCCTCAGTGGAGAAAATTCCAGCCCAGCTTACTTATCCAATTACAGGTAACAATTGAAATAAAGAAATCTGAAAGTGGCAGATCTGCCCCAGTTTTTCAGATTCTTGTAAAACATTTTTTGCCACACACCTGGATGGGGATGAAGAGCTCTAGAGGCAGTAAAGATGCCCACAAGTATTTTACCTTCATCCCTAGAGCAAGGTTAGAGAGAGATTAACACCTGAACCTTACTCTTCGAAGGCACAGTGACTGTCCAAAGGCAAACCAGGTCCGATGAACACCTTAGGCACTGCCATTTTAAAGTAATTTCTTCTTTTTGAAGGATTTTGACTAATAGGTAGGAAGTCTGAACTTTATCCTACAGAAAAAAAGAGAGCTATGACACCCATATGGCAACCACAATAAAGGAAAAACACAAAGGAATTTCTTTGTGATAAGGGAATAGTAGTGATAGTTCTGTGCATCTAGATATGAGAAAAAATCACATGGAACTTGGGGCACCTGAGTGGCTCAAATGGTTAAAGTAACCGACTTCAGCTTAGGTCATGATCTCCTGGTTCGTGGCTTGAGTTCTATGTCGGGCTCTATGCTGACAGCTCAGAGCCTAGAGCCTGCTTTGGATTCTGTGTTTCCCTCTCTCCCTGTCCCTTCCCTGCTCGGACTCTGTCTCTCTCTAAAAAATAAACAGTAAAAAAATTAAAAAAAAAACAAACACATATGGAACTACACACACACACACACACACACACACACACACACACACACGTGCCTAAAATTGATAAATACTGGATATGATCTGTAGTCTAGCTAACAAGGTTATGCCAATGGTGATTTCCTGCTTTGATATAGTACTAGAGTTATATACTGAGAGCAGCTGGGGAAGGATTCTTGGGATTCTATGTACTATTTTTGAAACTCCCTTTGAATCTGTAATTATTTCAAAATAATAAGTTGAGAGAGAGAGAGAAAGAGAGAGAGACAAATAGACAGAGAATGAGAAATGACCCCCTCCTCTCTCAATTAAATGCTAATGATCCAGGAAGTTGAGACTTCCCCCAATATGATGAATAGTGATGGGGAAAAACCAGAGGGTAAGTGTCCATATGGAAACTCGTGCCTTTTTCCCTCTGTTAAGACATTAGCAAAATTCCATTTTCCTAATTCAAAAATTTGACTCTGGGGAGAGAGAAGTAAACACATCACAGGCAGAAAAAAAAAAGATTTTAATGTAAAAATAATCTTTTTAATCATGTCTTCAAGTTTGTTACACCCCACAAGAGAGTAGCCTGCAGCCAGAAGGAATCTGTGTATGCCAAGGAGGTTGTATTTGGAAAGTTTAGAATAAATTCCTTTGAAATTTGCAGATGGAATGAAGGCAACTGTCAATTTCTCTGCATCACCATCTTTATTACTCTTTAATACCACATCACCTTTAGTTAAAGGCTTTATGGACCCAGGACAAAACGCAACCTGGGAGGAAAGCAGCACACAAGAATAGTAACTTTATGCAAGGGAGTTTTCGATATCCTAATATGCTGTCACACATATTTTTTCCATTTTTGCAATTATAATTATTTGATGGAATTATTGATTGGGCATTTAATTAGCTCGAAGAGATAGAGAGATGATAGAGAGATAGAGAGATAGATAAAGATTTTATTAGCTTCCTTTTACTCTGTGGAAAACAAGACACCAAGCAGTGAGATGCCTCTGTCACTAATCTCATATTGAACAAGGAAAGCACTAGATTAGAATCCTGCTCTCCACAAAGACCATGGCCTTGACGGTTATTCTCTGCAACTGGGCTGAGCTTTGGTTTCCAAGAAGCATGATAACAAATGCATTATGCCTAATGATGCATGGAAAAAATGAGCCTAACTTATGTGTTCTCAGAAAAATGAGAAGATACATATTTTTCACACATTTGGCAAATAAAATTGCAGCCATTTGCATGGAGCTTTCAAACAGATCTTGTTCCAAGAATGTAAAACTAATAGAAGCCGTAACTGTCTGTGATTGTGTTCAGAGCCAATCTTCAGGGCTTGTTGCAAACTGAGGACTTTCCTGGACAACAAATACATACCATCAAGGCCCCTTCCCAAAGACTCGGTTTCCCCAAACATGCCACATACTGTTAATTTTTAAACAAACTGATCAGTAGAAGAGAATATATTTTCAAGAATATGTTTACCTAATTCTGTACATTGGTGGCATTACAGTATTAGGGAAATGCAATCTTGTCAATAAAGGGTCAAGGATTAACTGGATATCATCATAGAAAAAAATATTGAGCTCTTATCTAATGCCTTAAACAAAATTAAATTCCATATAGATTATGAACATAAGAGTGAAAAATAAACAATAAAGATTTCTGAGGAAATCACAAGAGAACATTATTTTTAAACCGTGGTATAGGCAAAGATTTTTTAAATAGAAAGATAAAACAACTATCAAAAAATATATAGGTTGGGTGGGGCACTTGGATTGCTTAGTCGGTTGAGCATCCAGCTTCAGCTCAGGTCATGATCTCACGGTTTGTGGGTTCAAGCCCCGCATCGGGCTCTGTGCTGACAAGTAGGTCAGCCTGGAGCCTGCTTCAGATTCTGTGTCTCCCTCTCTCTCTGACCCTCCCCTGCTTGCGTTCTCTCTGTCTCTCATAAATAAATAAAAAACATTAATAGAAAAATACATAGATTGACCTATAATAAAATTAAGTACTTCTGTTCCAAATATAGCAGTAAAAAAGTACAAACTCAATACTGGTATGGAAAAAGGCATTTGGAATGTGTATATCCAATAAAAAATGTCCTGTTGTCCTACAAATGAATAAGAACATCTACAAATAAATAAGAGAAAAGAAAGACACATCAGGCACAAAAGACTTGAATTGGTACATAATGAAAGAAGATACATGCATAGCCAGTAAACAAGAAAAGCTGATCACTTTCATTAGTAAATGGGGAAAATACAAATCAAAACCTTAGTGTATCAAAACTACCATAATAACTAACAGCAACAACAACAAATGCTCATATACCGTCAGGGGGAGTACAAACCAGACATGATGCTCTAGGTCAAAGCTGAATATATGCCTAACTTGTGACTGAGTAACTGAACTCTTAGATACACACTCAACTGAAATACATTCACGCATTCACTGTAAGACAAGTCCTAGAATGCTCATCTACATCTTATAGATCACAGCTCCATGTTGGAAATTATCAATGGAACCATCATTAGAATAAATAATCCTAGTACAATGGTCTCAAATTTACAATAGTCCAGTTTATAGTTTCTGGACTTTACAATGATGCAAAAGCAACATGCATTCAGTAGAAAGCATAATTTGAATTTTGATCTTTTCCTGGACTGGTGATATGTAGTAACTATGCTCTTGTGATATGAGTAGCAAGTCATAGCTACCAGTCAGCCATGTAATCACGAGGTTAAACAACCGATGCACCTACAACCACCTGTACCCATACAAGCATTCTGTTTTTCACTTTCAGTATTCAATAAATTACATGAGATATTCAACACTTTGGTACAAAGTAGGTTTTGTGTTAGAAAATTCTGCCCAGCTATAAATTAATGTAAGTGTTCTGAGTACCCTTAAAGTAGGCTGGACTAAGCTATGTTCGTGTTAGATGTATTAAATGCATTATATTTTATTTCTTTAGATGTTTTATTTATTTCTGAGGGGGGGGAGAGCGCAAGCGAGCATGAGTCAGGGAGGGGCAGAGAGAAGAGAACAGAGGACCCGAAGCAGGCTCTGCACTGACAGCCGCAAGCCCAATGCAGGGCTCAAACTCACAATCTTGAAATTATGAAGTCGGATTCTCAACTGACTGAGCCACCCAAGTACCTCTAAATGCATTTTAATTTAACATTATTTTCAACTTACAACGGGTTTATCAGGACATAATCCCATCATAAGTCCAAGAAGATACATATATTCACTGAAAGGAATATTATATAGCAGTGAGAATGAAGATCCAGTGTTCCACACAGAAATTTGAGTCAATCTCATGAATATAATATTGAGCAAAAGAAATAAACTAGACATGTGAGTATATACTTATATGCCTACATTTATATACAGTGTTTTGTTGAAAAGGCACATGTAATACATGGTGTTAGAAGTTAAAGACAACAGTGTCTTTTGGGGTGGTAGCAATAGAGAGAACACAAAAGAGAGATTGGAGAGTTAGTTTTTCTGTGGTTGTATGGGTTTCTTCAGTTTGTGATAATTCGTGAAGCTATATATTTATGATATGTGGTCAATTGTGGATGCATGTTATACTTCAATTTTAAAAGATTACCCCCTGGAAGTTTTTCAGACTTGCCACTTTGCTTGACTTCATTCAGTTCATTCATTCATGCATTCATCAGTTATTTTGAGAATCTATCATGTGCTAGATGCATTTCTAAGAAATGGGGTGGCTCCTGTGAGTTATCTTTGAGGTTTACCCCTCCTCTGGTCCAGGCTTTCAATATTGTTTTCCCTAGTTATGGAAACAGTCTCCTTTGATCTCAATCTTATCTCCTTCATATCTACTCTCTGCATTACTGATGAGGTCATCTTTCTAA
Source organism: Helogale parvula (assembly GCA_004023845.1). Taxonomy (NCBI): domain Eukaryota; kingdom Metazoa; phylum Chordata; class Mammalia; order Carnivora; family Herpestidae; genus Helogale; species Helogale parvula. Next base: position 92,217 of record PJEM01005530.1, on the reverse strand, counting down.
AATACAATACCCTTCATGCCCTTCCTGGCACACAGGATAGGATTTCAGTTCCTGGGTAGTAATAAGAAGAAATAAGAATAATAATCTAGCTAACATTTATTGAATTATTATTATGTACTAGTGATTATATTTATACTTAATCATAAAAATTGGAATCTGTCTTAGAGTCTGTATCATTGATTACACTTTACTGATGAGGACACTAAGGCACAGTGAGGGTATTTCAGTTGCCTAGTACAGCGAGTATGTGAAGGAAAAAAAATTTAAGCTGAGTTAGATCTGTCTGTGCAATTAATGCTTATAATCAAGTTTTACCAATTAGACTCTTCATCTAGTCTCTTTTTCTCCAACCCTATCTGCTACCATAGTCACTTTCCTCAGTATAGCTCCTCATGCAGTGTCCTTGCTCAAAACTCTTCAATGGTGGGGCGCCAGGGTGGTTCAGTCAATTAAGGGTCCGACTCTTGATCTCAGCTCAGATCATGATCTCACAGTTTGTGAGTTAGAGGCCCACATCAGGCTCTGTGCTGTCAGCCCGTGGAACTCCCTCTCACTGTCTTTCTCTGTCCCTCTCCTGCTCATGATCTCTCTCAAAAATAAATAAGTAAACATTAAAAAAATCTTCAATGGCTTTTTGCCAACAGGTTAAGGGGCAAAATTTTACATCTAAATGTACTGGCCTTTCACAATGTGGCCCAATTGCCTAATGACTACCTTGCATTCATCAAACTCCTCTGTTCAATTCAATTATTCATAATCCCTTCTCATTTTCCATGCCTTTGCTCTTCTGAGGCCGCTTTTCTTCAATCACCTCCTCTAGCTCTAAGGATCCATGTCCTACCTCTCCTCAAGTCCCACTGAAATAGCAGCGCCTTCTTCAAAGTGTCTACCTTTAAGCCCACATCCTCTCTCGTTCTTCTCAAGTTGGATTAGGTGCCCCTCTTCTGGCTTTGTACACATTCTGTTTCCACCTATCATTACACAATTACAATTATTCCTTTGTAAGGTGACAGAATAGTAGAGGGCCTCTACCTTCATACTATCCTCACCCCAAACACGCACACACACACACACACTTTTTAGGGCCTTGAACATAGCAGATGCCCGGTTCAAGTCTGTTCAACTAAACTGAGGTGGAGGCGCTATAGGCGCCTGATTTCAGGCCCTCACGAGCAAACTTGGGCATTTGCATTTACACAGTGCTTTATACATGCAAAATTACCTTTCCATGCTTTATTTCTTAGGGTCGTCTTAAAATTATTATCACCCTTTATTTTATTTTAAAACTGAGGCTCTGGGATATGGATGTACTGAAGCGAAGTAATACAACATTGTAATAGAAACCCCACCAGGTCTGCACCAGGTAGTGAACCAGAAAACCTATCTGCAAGGATGTTACTTTCGACAGGAACATAAAGGAAACAAAATGAGGAGCCACTTTTTTTTGTTATTTGTTTTCAAAATATTTTTCCTGTCTTTAGTTCACTGTGGGATCTTTGGGTCATTTTCTGCCAACTTTCAGGTAAAAGGTGACTGTTACCAAAATTGGGTCTCTGATTTTTTTTTTTTTTTTTTTTACTTCTTATTTTCCCTTCCTCTTTAAGGTCTACAGAGTGAACTCCCTAGAGTCAGGAGGACACACAACAGACATTATTTCAGCAGGACACCACGGAGAAGATAAATGACATGGAAGAAGACAATTCAAGGAGTCATCCAGACAAACTTCCTTTCTTCTGAATTCCTGGCTGTCTGATCTCAGTACACTCAAGGGCCCCAGAAAGAAAGGTGCAATTTAAGAAACCTAGCGGGGCTTCTGGGGCTGAAAAGCATGAGCTCAAGATCAATCACCTACACTACTAAGGAGGGTTAAAAAATATACCTATGTCCACTGTATTTTATATGCATTGATCTAATAACAATGCTAGGTGCACAGATACAAAGATATTTCATCCTTTGCTGTTATGGAGCCCACAGCGAAGGGTCTAACATGGCTGTAAGTGTATTAAACAGCTCAAATATCACAAAATGCAACAGGAATGCAACCCAGTAATTGCCTTCTTGCGCATTTTTCCAGAAAAATGAAAACCTTTGTTTACACATGAATGTTCATAGAACCTGACTTGTAATCACCAAAACCTAGGGGCAAAAACATCTTCAGATATTGTTCAATGGGGGTGAATTGTTAAACAAACTGTGGTGTCTCCATACCATGGAAAACTATTCAGTAATAAAAAAAAAAAGAATGAAAAATTGATACATGCAAAAATGCAGTTTTTATCTCAAAAGATTTATTCTAGTAAAAAAAAAAGCCAATCCCAAAAGGTTACATAATGTATGACTCTATATATGGCATTTGGAAATGGCAGAATTATAGAAATTGAGAACAAATTAGTTGTTGCTGGGATTAGGAATGGCCCAGGGTTATGCATATGGAGAGGGAGGTGGATTGTAAAAGGTTAGCACCTGGGATTCTTGCAGTGACAGACTACGTGTCCTGTCTGTGCTGGTACATACATGAACCTATACAGATGAAAAAATTACATGGAGCTAAACACACACACACACACACACACGTATCAGTAAAACTGAGGAGATACAAATAAGATTGGTGGAGTCTATCAGTATCAATAATCTGGTTGTTGTATTGTGATTTTGCTAGAGGTTATTCTGGGGGGAATTTTGGTGAAGGATATATAGGACCTCCCTGTATTATTTCTTATAACTACATATTATTCTACAATGATCTAAAAATAAAAGTTAGTTAAAAATTCAACTGAGTTAGAAAAGAATATATTTGAAAGGATTAAGGTACATGACAGAGGAATTTGTTCTAGCCTGGGGAAACCATTAAAATCTCTGCCGAAAAAAGGACCTCTGATCTGAGGTTGGAAGAACGAGGTTCTGTTACCTGGGCAAACAGTGAAGGGATCCTAGGGGGGAGGGAGCCTGATGTGTTCTAAGAACTGAAAGTAGGGGTACTGAGTATATATGGTAAACCAAAGAGGCAAGCGAGGTTCTGGTCATCATAGGCCATTTTAAGGGTTGGTTCTTTCTTTTTTTTTATGTTTATTTATCTTTAGAAGAGATAGAGATAGAGCATGAGTGGGGGAGGGGAAGGAAGAGAGAGAGAGACACACAGAAACCAAGCAGGCTCCGGACTCTGAGCTGTCAGCACAGAGCCCAAAACAGGGCTCAAACTCACTAACTGTGAGATGATGACCTGAGCTGAAGTCAGAAGCTTAACCAACTGAGCCACGCAGCAGCCCCAAGGGTTGGTTCTTTACTCCGTGTTTAGAACGCTGTTGTACAAGGAATGCCATAGTTACTCTGTGCAGCTCCAGGAAATAGATCTGTCTCCCCCAGAAATACCAAGGAGATTTTTTTTTTATTACAACTTTCTAAAAACCCAAACCTATCTGAACTATTGTTTCAAATGGGGGCTATGTTATAAAATAATGCATTTCCATTACCTGGAAATATTCAGAGCAGTTGACCACTGTGATGTTGGACATATATAACAATTAGGAAGAAGACTGAAGTAGACAACATCTAAATTTCCTTTCCGTTTCTATGAGATTATGTCTTAATGTGCATTTTGCACAAGATTAAAGAAAAAAAGGTCAGGCAGAATTGGGTAAAATATCTGGAACTGGACCATCGCATCTTGGTTGATTTAAGGAATGGCTCTAATGAGGACTCGTAGCATTCATGTCGCAAAATCCAGAAGTGTGATGAGTGGTGACAGGCATGACATCACAGAGCTTTTCAAACATGGGTCCCTGATCCCTATTCTCCGGGGTCATCTCTTCCTCTGGGTGGATGAGTCCTTTCTTAATGGTCTGCATTGCAGGCTACTCATTCTGGAGTGGGTTATAAACACAAGCCCTCCTATTAATTTCAAATGATGCATTTCTATCTCTGGCTATGAATAAAACAGATCAATGCCACCCGCATGTTTTATTGGGCCTCCTGCGAAATGAATCTGTAGGGAGACAGCCGGCAGGATGGAGCTGACATGCAGATGAGATTTGTAAGTGAGGACATATTGATTATTTCCATCTCAGCTCAGGCAGTAATTCCACCCAATGCCGCTTCCCCTGTTTGAGCTCATTATTTATGCCATAAAAACACTATCTCAATGATAATAACAGGCTTCATTTACAAGCCAGAACATAAAGCATCAGCGCTTAAGATTTCAAGAGGTAGGAGTAGAGGGAGAGAGAAATTTAACAAGGCCTAGGGAGGCACAGAACTGCCAGGGCTCATCTTGCAGCTTTTATTCTCTCAAAAAGCAAGAGTGAGAGCAGGTACTGGATTACTGGACTCTTTGTTCGGAACTCCGGTACATGCGGTGGGCTGACGGAGCCCTCTGCATTTTCTGCACAGTGAAACTTTCCTATCGACACCGGATTTTCACTGTGCCATGCCAAATCTCAACGTATGGTGAACGTTTTGGGATACCTACCTGCGCTTGTGTTTGAAAATTTTCAAATATTCATCTGAGTGTCTATTCACATGGAATCGCATTCAGCAGAAACTGAACAGTTCTTCAAATAAAGGATTTCCCGCCCCCTCCCCATGGGTAATGTTAGCAGCTAATGTGTCTGTATTTATTGTTTTGCCACCAATACTTTTGAATTTTTTTTTAACCTAAACCCAATAGAGGTAATTCCATTCGGGTCAACCAGAAGTCATGTTCCTTTCATTATGCTTGGGAACTGCTGGCATTTCCTCATTAGGTAAAACATGGTCCCTGCTCTCAGGGATTTTCTAGCTTAGGTCAGGAGTCAAACATGCAGCAAGAAGTCCACATGTGGAGGGAGAATTTAGGGAAGAAAGAAATAGTCACAACAGACTGACATGGGAAAACTCCCTGGAGTAGATGATTCCTTAGCTGGGTCCTGAAATTGGTAGTATTCTGCCATATTATTCTTTTCTTTAAAAAAAAAAAAAAAAAAGCTTAACTCCTTTAAGAAAAGAGTAATATATTTTATTAAAGAAATTTGAAAAAAATATAGCTATGGGGGAAAATAAAAGAAAATAAAAATTAGGGGACCATCTCATACTGAGATGATCATCATTGATGATTTAGGATATGTTCTTCTATACCTTTTCCTATTTAGATTCGTTTATTTAATGTGGGCTTCACAGCCAGCTCAGAGCCCAGTGCAGCACTTGAACTCATGACCCAGAGACGATGAACTGGGCTGAGATTAAGAGCCAGCCACTGACCCAGGCACCCCTCCTATTTAGATTTATACACAAAAATAGATGCATATTTTACATAATGTTTTGTATCTATGTGTTTTCCACTTAAGAGTGTGTTGTGAACATCTTTTTTAGGTAGTGACATTCTGCTCCATTTTTCTAATGACTACCACTTTTCCTTTGTAGGAATGTCTCATTCTTTTTTTCCTAATATTAGACATTTAATATTAACATTGTTATTGGGATTTAAAAACAAAATAAGTCTTTACTCCTATCCATGATGATTGCTTTAGGATAAATTCTAAAAATCTAGGAATTCCAGGTTAAAAGGCATTTTTAAACATTACTGATAGATATAGCTATGTCATCTTTGAAAAACGACCAATCAATCTTTCTGCCCAACGGTAGTACAGGAGTGTGACTTCTTAGACAGACTGTGTTTTTGACAGGCAGAGTGGATAGGGAGTGTTTTGTCAACTGATCAAATAACCCTGGCAGGAGTGATGTAAATATTTGGTGGTATTCAGGCTTTGTGTCTGGGTGTTAACTAGAGACAAGGTTGAAATAAAAGGCTTTAGAGCAAATGAGTGAAAAGGAATTTGCTTTTCTTACTTGGTAGCAACAACCAGACACTGACCGATGTTTTAAATTATTTTTATTGTTATTATAAATAATATATGTGCATAACAAAAACAAATCTGAAAAGCATAGAGGATATAAAATAAAATATAGTAGTTGCCCGCAAGCCTTTGATCTGCTTACTTTCTACAAATGTAACCAATTAATAGAATTGGTCAACTTTCCAAATTTTGAGTTCCTTAGTATGCTTTGTGAACTCAGGTTTTTTTTTCAAAAAAATTCAATCACTTTTCTGATTGGTCAATTTGCGAAGAATAAATTAGGCATGCTTGTCTCAGCTTTGGTTTTCTTCTCTTTATGAAGCATAGCTTCAGGTAGCTTGCACTAGGAAAGGTCCCTACAAAAGCAAGCTTGGCCCTGAGGGAAGCCCTGTAATGGTTCAGGCCAACAGTGGGCAGAAGAGGAAATCAGTCTACGTAGATGTAAGCCCCATTCTCTAGCACAGGTTTTACTGGTCTTTTAAAGAGGCTATCTTGGTCTCCACATACGCTATTTCTTGTCTTATTTCTCATTTGCTTCTGAACTCAGGCAGAAGAAAGTGTGCTATTTGCTGGGCGCTCTCTCAAAGAGCCCAGTGTACATTAATATGGCAAATTTAGCTGTCCCTCTCCTGTAGAACAATATTTATGTTGTTTGCAGATTAAACAAACAAAACAAACAAAAGCACATACACAACATAACAACAGACTTCCGTAAGTAAATGTGAGTATGTATTTAAGGTACATCCTCACAGAAATACTCTATGAAAGGGTATGCACTCTTTAAATTCTGATACAGCCAGATGGACTATTTTTTCTAAATTTACAATCTCATCAATAGTTAATGTGGGATCTAGCTTTCTCAACCCTTGCCAATATGTACTATTCTAATACTTATCTATACCATTCTGATAGGTGACAAATGGCATCTCATTAAAATTTTAATTTGAATTTCCTTAATTATGTGTGAGACTGTGCTCTTTTTCATGTTTATTGTCCATTTATATGATTCTTTCTGTGGACTGCCTGTTCATCTTCTTTGCCCATTTTTCTATAAGTCATTTGTCTTTCTCTTATTGATTTTTTAAGAGCTATTTGCATATTAATAAAGTCAGCTGTTTCTCTTTATTATGTGCTGTGAATACTTTCCCATGTAGTATTTGCCTTTTCATTATGTGTAAACATTTTTGTCTTTGTGTCAAGTATCACGTAGTCAAATTTCCAATTGCTTTTATGATTTATATACATTGAACTGTTACTGACCAAATGATCCCTAAGAAGAGATACCAGTTGGGTTGAAAAAAAAAAAAGGTAGAAACACAGACATGAATTGGAGGTATATTACAATCACCTTAATAAGTGGTCAAGACTATGGTAATAGCAAAGTAAAAGAGAAGGAAATGAGGGAAAGTTTTTTTTTTTTAAGAAAGTAGATATTGTTAAGGAAGAACAGAAGGTGAGTGACAATGAGGGTAAAATTCCAAGGTTAAGTATATAAATGGAATTAATAGGAATTGATATACATTATCCAAGGAAATTCCTTTGTTTTCCAAGTCTTCCATGAAGTGCATGAATTTGGACTTTTCAAAAAAGAATCTATTCTAACAATTCTAACATCGACATATTCAATGCATGCTGGTACTCACTTTTTTAGATGTCAACTCTTTCTTTTATTTCCCTCAGAGAAGAATTTTAATAAAGTAATGTTGGCATGATAAAGGATTGTCCAAAGACAATATTGATTTCAAAACTATGCTATTATTTATTGATGAATGATATGACTCTTTAATAATCCTATATAGTATTCCTTCACAATGCTTATCAAAAGTAATGATGATGTACTTACTTATGAATATTTACCATTTATCTGTGTCTTAGACCAAAAGCTCTGTGAGGACATGGACTTTGCCTGTTTTGTTCACTATGTCCCCTGTGCTTGCACAAAGACTATACATAGTAGGAAACCGAAAACTCCTTTTACGTGAATGACTAGTAAATACCATTCATATAATATTTCTTTAGGTTTGAACAAAGTTTTGGTACATATGAAATATACGCACGTATAGAATTTATTTGGATGTTGAATGTCACAATAACTCTGTGGGTTAGGTTTTATCTCCATTTTATTGAGGAAGAAATTTAGGCTTAGATATGTGACATGACATTTCTAAGATCACACAAAGAGTGAAATAATTACTCCAAGCTACAGCTTCATCCAGTGCCTTCTCCACAATGTCATGCTTCAAGTTTAGAATCATATAAACTTCAATATGAAAAGGTTAAAAACTTTCTAAATGCTGCCAGACTTGGTAGTTCATAAAAATCTATGTCGTTGTGTACAAATAATGAAATGATAATACATCTTCATTAGGTAATTCGTTCTGTTGCTGTGGTGAATTTGATGTTCAAACGAAGGGTGTTATTTACTAATGATAAGTTAGTTACTGAGAATACACTGTAAGTATGTCACTACATTTTTTCCCCCTTATGAAAAGAATGTAGCCTTATGTTAGAGAAAAAAAGGTTTCAGTTTAGTTAGAAAGATGAATATATTACATTATAAGCCTCTATGATTAAGTACAATTGTAACTATTAAGTCAACCGGGTGTACCAAGAAAGTAGAGTTTCTTATGGCACTACAAATTGGACAAGAAGCTACTTCTGATTTCAGCAGAACCTGATCATTGGGGACCACTGTTGCTTATTCAATAATATGCACTGTGTCGGGCCATCTACTGAGAGCCAGGGACTCCACAGTGGAGAGGAAGGGCAAAATCTCTGCCCTTGGGTAGCATACATTCTAATAGAATAAAATGAACAATAAACTAATAGACAATTAGTACACTAATAAAGCATAACATCTTCTGATTGCTACAAAGGAAATGTATTCAGTGATAAACTAGAGGATGACAAGGTATGAGAAAGAGACACAATAGACTGATCAGGGAAGTCCACTCTGAGGAGGTGAAAGCTAAGCTAGATCTAAAGATTGGGCTAAGAGATATCTTATAAATATACCCAAGGAAGAGAAAAATAATGTGTCAAAGTCTAGTAGTACGAAGCATTATGTTCACAAAACAGAATGAGGTTTCGAAGCCAGAGGCTAAGAACTAAAACATGATGTGATGCAGTCAAAAGATGAGCAGAAACAAGATCATGCAGGGGACAGGAACATGGTAAAGAATCTGGTTTATCTTTATTAAGTGAGAAATCATTGAAGAGTTTTAAGTTTTTTAATGTTTATTTATTCTTTAGAGACAGAGACTGAGCACAAGCAGGGAAAGGACAGAGAGAGAGGGAGACACAGAATCAGAAGGAGGCTCTGTACTCTGAGCTGTTAGCACAGAGCCCCATGCAGGGCTTGAACCCACCAACTACGAGATCATGACCTGAGCCAAAGTTAGTTGCTCAGCCGACTGAGCCACCCAGGCGCCCCATCACTGAAGAGTTTTAAATAGGGAAACACTATAATCTGATATACTTTCTTCTAATTTATGATGTCTAAAATGAAAAGCTGATGATGTTAGTAGAGAAGGACATCAGCAAAGTCCAATGGGAATCAGCAAATTTAGAGCCAGACTCTATAGAGTCTGAGAGGGAGAGAGAGTGTAACCTCATTGTTAGGGCTTTACCAAAGAGGAAATGCAGCTGATGGTAAGCCCCTGGAAACACCTGTGCTTTGAAGAATCTCTTCTAGCCTCTCGTCTATAAAATTGATCACAGCACATCCTGGCCACTTACCCATAAGAGGCCTGAAAATTAGAGGGTTTTATTGCAGCTTATTCTTTACTCGAATGAACGAATGAAATAACATAAGCAAACAAACAAGCAAACAAAACTCTCAGGGTTTTGGCTGAAGATGAAATAGGGATCAAAGCAGTAATTTCAAATTACAAGGTATGAGGAAGATATAAAACAGATTGACCTGGAAAGTCCACTCTGAGGAGGTGATAGTTAAGCCAGATCTAGAGACTGGACTAAGAGATATATTAGAAATGCATCCAAGGCAGAGCAAAATAATAGCTTATCATCAGAATCATTTGGGAAGCTTTATAAAGATTAAAATTTCTAGGTCCCACTTGTGCAGATTCTAACCTCCTGATCAGTAGAGCTTTAGGCCCAGGAATCTGTATTTTTTAAAGGTCCCCATTAAATGTTGATGTTCAGCCAGGTTTAAGAACCATTGAATTAGATAAGCTCGCCAAGTCCCTTTCAACCCAATGAGTCTGTAAATTATCAAGCTGCAGTGGAACCAACATGGGACTATTGCTAGATGGTGCTAATGTGGATTGCCAAACTGTTTCATTTTAAATTTCATTTGAGGAGAAAGCCAAATGATATTAGCAAATAGAAAAAAAAAAGTTATTGGCACCAAATTCTCCCAGCTGCTATGCATTGAAGGCACAAATTACTATATATATTCTGATTGTCTGAGAGAGAAAATGCACCTACCAGGGAGACATGACTTATGGTCAAGGGAGTGTTTCGGCACTGGGAGAAGGTGCTTAAGATCATCATACATTAAATTTGTAAAACTCCCTGTGTTGTCACTTTGGAAGAAAATTTTGCTCATTTGCTGTGGTGTCTGCTAGCGATAAGTTGTGCTAAGTAATGAGGAAGCTGATGTCAAAAGCATACCAAAAGCTCAAGGTCACACAATGAGTCATTGGCCAAAATGGTTTCCAGTCATGGGCTCTACATTCTTAATTATATAATTAACCTCTCAAGACAAAGTAACAGCACAAACCTGCAGAAAAGAAGTATCCAATTGTTTAGACGGAAATTATATTGCTTTTCTGCACCAGACTTAAGTCTTCCTAGGAAAAGAGATAAACTCCAGAGGGAGAATAATACTGGAAAAATCTTTTGCTTATAAATGTTTTGTTTTTTCTACTCTGATATCATAATATTTGAAACACCACCATTGGTGACTCTTTTAAGAAGGAAAAACTATGTCCATATAAGGCCACAGTTTTTTTGGAATCCCTGGGCAAGATATTATAGTCTGTTACACACGTACTCACTACTTGACATCATTTCAACAGTTTTAATTATTTGTTTATTCAACATATGTATATAGAGAACCTGTTACACATAAGCCACTATAAAAAATGCCAAAAGTACAATAGTGACGAAAACACCAATTCTACTTTTAAGGAAATCCTAGCAAGGATGGTGGCTGGGTCCTATGCGTATATAGATACAAAGAGTAGGTGATGTAAGTCTGTTGAGATTCTGTCATTGTTTAAAAAGAAGAAACGTTCTTTCTGGATTGGTCTAATAACAGATTCTAATTTCCAAAGGTGGTCACAAAATATTTTCCATCTCACATGCTCCTTATATGTTCCCTTTTGAAACACTCTCTCTTGGAACTCAGCTGCCACTCTCCGACTAGCACGAGTCACATGCTGAGACTCACATACATGTCATCTGGTCCACAATTCCAGTTAAACTAAGACTTGGAGACATCCCTGACCAAGTTTCAGACCTGTAAGAAAAGAAGCCTATAGGTGTTTCTAGCCTCCAATTGTTCAAGATTTCCCAGATAAGAACCAAAATCTCACAGGGGAGAGATCAACTATTTCCATTATATTCTGGATGGATATCTTCTTTTTTTATTTTTTTTCAAATAACAATAGTTTTTTTTTCAATAATAATAGCTAGTACTTACTGGACTCTTAATCACTGTGCTAAGCAATTTACAAAACTAGCTCATTGCTCATTTAGTTCTTAAAATAACTATATAATGTTGGTCACTCTTCATATTTCCACTTTACAGGTGATGAAAGAGGCTTGCAGAGGACATGGGTTGCCCAAGGAGATGCAGCTAGTCAACAGTTGGTCTGACGTAGCGAGTCAAGCCAAGTACGGTTGCTTGTCTCCATGCTGACACTATAATTTATTTAACCAACAAACGTTTCAATTTATCAATCTGTATGAGTATCTGGCTGAATTCTTGATTAGACAGAGTCCAAAAGCCTAATAAAGTGGTTGATGTTTTACATTAAACATCATTCACATTTATGATGTTTGAGATGGTTTATTACGCAGCAATAGGTAACTAAAATAAGCCTTCCCCAATCCTACGGTTATAACCAAGTCCACATCCCTCAAGGACCAGTTTCTTAGCCATTCCCACAAGAAGGGAACAGTGACATTTAAAGAGTACTCATACTTTGCTAGACTGTACTATGTGGTTTGCTTTAGGACAGTAGACATTTCCATTCTGAACCTCATTTTCCATATGACCACATTTATTTTGAGCACATTTACTCCAAGCATGAGAAATGCTCAGAGACATTACCTCTAGTGTCCCTTTTCTTGTTCACCGTTCTCTTTAGGCTGCCTGTCTCACACTCATCCTTCAGGTAATCACCCTAGATTTAATTTCCCCTGGAAAGATTTCCATGATCCGGACAACTTAACTAGGCAGTTTCCTCTGGGTTCTCAATGCATCATATATTCAGTCATTGCAAGTATTTCTGAATTATAAACATTTAACTGGCCAGTTTCCCTGCTAAATTATAAGATCCTTGAGGATAGAGATATAGTGTTGCTCATTGTTCTATCCCCAGAATTGATCACAATGCTTAGAAGGCAAGTGACTGTCAGAACTAGCACCCAAGTCCCCAGGCTCTTGCCTCAAACATCTTATATAACCACATAACTCTTCTACTTCTGATAAATGAAGCCCTCAACACATTTTTCTATTAGCAGATTCTTTTTCGCTCCCACAACCCATTCAAATTTGAAGCCCAACATAGTAATAAATCACTCATTGGTATTTAGGGAAGAGGAGAGGAGAGCATTCGGTTGGGGGGAAGGAAGCCGACTGACCATATCGATGGGTCATGGATTTAGACCATCTTGTTTCCAACCCTGGCTTCATTACCTTCTTTCTTGTAATCTTGGTCAATTTTTTTAACCTTACCAAGCCTAATTTTTATCATTTTCATTCACACATTCATTCATTAATTTTAGAGAAAGATTGTGAGCAGGGGAGAGACAGAGGGGAAAGAGAAAGTCAGTGTGGAGCCTGACACAGAGTTTGATCCCACAACCCTGGGATCACGGCATGAGTTGAAACCCAAGTCAGACACTCAACCGACTGAGCCAGCCAGGTGACCCTTCCCATTTTTAAAGTAGTGTTAATAGGGATTATTGGAGAAACAAATGAAATGACGTACATCGAGGGCTTGGCAGTGTGTGTCACTCATGGTAAACCTTTACTGGGAGAGACAGTCATCACAGAAACAGTAGTCAAAGCAGCGGAAGTAAAAGCAACCATTCGAATCTTTTTTTTTTTTTTCCTAGATCCAAGTGTTGTAGTTTTATGTCTGAGTCACCCTAACTGTATTTGGGTCATCTGAATGTCTGCAGTGTTCCACTCTTATAATTCAATTCAAATAACAGAATAATGACTTCTTAAAACTCCTATAGAAAGAAGGTATGTTCCCATTTATTGAACACCTACAAAGTGGCAGGCAATTGCTATGCTTTTGCACTGGGATACTTTGAAAAAATTTTTTATGTTTTTTATTTATTTTTGAGAGACAGAGAGAGGCAGCTCGAGCAGGGAGGGTCAGAAAGAGAGGGAGACACGGAATCCGAAGCAGGCTCCATGCTCTGAGCTGTCAGCACAGAGACTGACGCGGGGCTCGAACCCACAAGCCGTGAGATCATGACCTGAGCCGAAGCTGGACACTTAACCGACTGAGCCACCCAGGTGCCCCTGCACTGGGAGATTTTGAATTACAATTTAAATGATTAATCCTCAGGGAAAACAAAATCCGAGATTAAATAAGAATATCTTCAATGTGATATTGAGCCCTTACATGGTGAAAACTATTACAGGTGTAAAAGGAAATTTTCAAAAAGACCCGAGGGATATAAGAAAGGTAGGACACCCTTTGACTTTCTATGGTAACTCAGAATATGAGCTACTTCAAAATTCAGTAGGAAGCTGCAAAGGAGAATAGAAACTTAAACTCTTAAGGCAGGTTTTAAGTAGCTCTATTTCCCCAGAGGAGCCGATGTCGTAGTGAAGTAACAAGAACCTCTAAAAACAGCATCAAGACTATCATTAATTAGAAACAGAGTCATTGGAAATGCAGAGAAAACTATTATGTTGCTCCTCCCTGGGGTCTGGGCTGGGATGAATCCCCAGAGGGTTATTTCCAGTTTTGTGTGAGTTAATGATTCCTGTGTAATCAACCCCCAGTCAAAGAGAATGTAACATAAAGAACAAACAAAAGAAATTTGTTGGGATTACACATAAACTCTCTTTGGACATATGCAGGCTCACAAAGCTAATGAGTTCCCCATTCAGACTCTCCGGTGGCAGGCTATTATAATAGCCCTAACCATTCTGAGAAAAGTGCTACCCAATTTGGGGAGGGGGTGGCTATTAAGGCTGAATGCTGAAGAAGGCAGTTTGCTCAGAGAGGAAGGTCTCTCTCCTAGCGGCTGCCTTTCACTGATCAGAAAACGCAAAGCGCAGGGAAGGCTAGCCAGATGCTTGACAAGACCCATTTTAGCTTCTATATAATCACAAAGGGGATAGAGTGGGAAGGGGAGGGGTGAAGCAGCTCACAGCCCATCCTGTCACAGGAAAACGGGCCTCCCTTGAGGCTTGAATAGAATACTTGTGGAAAAATTCAACTACATTCAAAGAAGAGCAATAAACATACAAAACTCATTACACACAGTGAATAGAAATAGCACCAAGAAAAGAGATGAATCTGTTGATTATAAATCCCATTGTTTGTAAAGCAAAGGGAGAGATGTTTTAGATATATTAAGTATTATTCTTCGTCTCAGTGTAACAAAACAGGGTAATGTGGTTCAAGATTTTTCACATTTTATAAAATGGACAGAAGCCATTTATGTGTGAAAACTTGCCTGGAAGTCCCAAAGATAAAACACAATAAAACAGATCTAATACATTCAAAGAAACAGGGAAAGCTCAGAATCCACTCACATTCTAGGACACTCCCATGAAACGCAAGAGATGAGAAACCACAGCTGGAACATTTCTTTGGACTAGCCTGACCAGATATTATCCAATAAATACTACCAGACAAGCTTTCAAACTTTCTGAGTCTCTGAGTCTCAGTTTTTATCATCCTTAAAATGGCAATACCTACCAGGAATGCAGAGGACTTATAATGAGCTAAGTAGGTAGCAGTAGTTGACATAGACCAAGCTCTTGACCATTGTTACTTCTCTTTTTACATTAAACTCAACATGGATTTTGCATTCTCTGAAAATCTTTCTTAGTACTTCAGACATACAAAACTGTCTCATCTTTTAAGTCCTACTGTACTTTTACTTCAGTACACACTTTTTCATTTGACCATCTGCAGTTATTATTAACCAAATAATCATAGCAACTACAATTGTATTAATCATGTATTATGTACACATTATGAAATTATTTATATTTATTTTCACAAAATTCCACAACAATCCATGAGAGTCATATTTTTTTTCAGTGGACAGATATAGAAAAAAGTGAAGTTGAGAGTTTAAGTAGGTACTGAAAGACAGCCCATATATGAACCCATATTTGACTCTGAAGTCTTATTCTGATTTATTAAAACTTTATACTTCAGGGCATCTGGGTGGCTCAGCTGGTTAAGCGTCCAACTTCAGCTCAGGTCATGACCTCACAGTCCGTGGGTTCGAGCCCTGCATCAGGCTCTGGGCTCACAGCTCAGAGCCTGGAACCTGCTTCAGATTCTGTGTCTCCCTCTGTCTCTACCACTCTCCTGCTCATGCTCTGTCTCTCTCTCAAAAATAAATAAACACACACATAAAAATTAAAATATCATACTTCATCTCCTGGATGAGCCTGTAAATTCCTCAAGGCCAGGGAATTACAGGGCATTCATTCACTCATCCAATAAATATTTTACAGAGCACTTACTATGCACAATCCTAGGTACATGATGAAAACAACAAAATTTCTTGTTTTTAATAAGAATACAAAACAATGTTCAATATTGTTAGTCATCAGGAAACTACAAATTAAAACCTAAAGGAGACAGAACATTACACCTACAAGGACAGTGAGATAACATGATGCCCAGCACTGATGATGATGCACACCGACTGGAACTTGTGATGAGAATGTAAAATGGTACAGCCACTTTGACAACATGGTTTGGTTTAAGTTAAACATAAACCTACTCTATAACCTATTCCTAGATATATACCCAAGGAAAATGAAAACACATGTTTACATAAAGACTTGTTTCCAGCAGCTTTATTTATAATAGTCAAAAAACTGAAAACAACCCAAATTTCCATTAACTGATGAATGGATAAACAAATCTGATAGATTCATATTATGGAAGTGTTCAGTAAGAAAAATGAAGAAATCACTGATCCATGCAACAACATGCATGAGTTTCCAAAGCATGATGCTAAGTGAAAACTGCTGGGGATAGTAGGCTACATATTGTATGATTTCATTTTTATGATTTCTAAGGAAAAAGAAAAAGCACAGATCAATTGTTGCTAGGGACTATGGGTAGAGGAAGGAGTTGACCATAAAGGGGCATGAGGGAAATTTTTGGGCAAATTATAGCATTTTGCCAAACTAGGTAGAGTATAGAAAGGCAAAGGCTGAGCGAGAATAGCTACACCAAGCCAGCCTGGCTGTAACAGATAGTGCATAGGGATTGACGTTCCCCATTCTAACTACAGATCTTGCAACCGCTCACCTCCATTACAACCCGGGGAAGCACAATCCCTGGAGAAAAGTTTAACCTTGAGTGAGAGGGAAGGAAAGAGAAGTTAAAATACCTATGTCTCATATTGCTAGATTAAAGATAATTTGTGGGCTTATACAATAAAGGCTCATGGGCCTTACTTTAAAGATTTTGTGAAGGAGACTAGGAACCTTCTTAAAAATATATGCCTAAGAGGCATATGGATGGCTCAGTCGGTTAAGCATTAAACTCTTGATTTCAGCTCAGGTCATGATCCTAGGGTAGTGGGATCAAGCCCCATGTTGGGCTCCGTGCTGAATGTGGAACCTGGTTAATATTCTCTCTCTCTCTCTCTCTCTCTCTCTCTCTCTCTGCCTCTCCCCCTCCCTACTCATACTCTTTCTCTAAAAATTAAAAATAAAGTACTTGCTTAAGTGTGTGAGTGTGTGTGTGTGTGTGTGTGTGTGTGTGTACATACACATATAATCCTGGTCCATGTGGCTCCAAGAACCTGACCCAGAGAAACTAGCCTCTAGGAGAATTAGCTGACCATGTGCTATTACCTTGGTGGGTGAGGGACAAGGTTCATTGTCCAATTAGAGTTCAAGGTGGCAAGGTATAGGCTTACTTCAGTCTAGATTTCCTGTCCAATGAGATCCATTACAAAGAGTAAGATGTGTACTAGGAGCACAAATGGAGAATGACAACTGAAGACCATAAATGACTTTATCAGGACTTTCTGCCATGTAGTCTTTTCCAACCTGGATTCTTCATCTGAACCACAGATCACATAAATGATTTGAGTAGTGATTTACCAAATTCTTCCAAGAATGCTACATAAGTAGGGCAGTCTAAATGCATGTGAGAAAAGTAATTTTATTATATAATAGGGATTCCTTGGGAGTATTAGGACTTAATTCTCTTTCAGGACCATTGCTAAAAAGGCTAGAGCAGAAAAGATTTCCCATGCTAAAGGATCAAAAAGTGGGTAAAAAGACAGTTAAGTTTCAATGGGCAGACTCAGAAAGAGAGTAAAGACACCAGAGATTCCCATGCTGTGGGATAAGAAAATGGGGAAAGTACGTAGAAGAGTCCCATCTCCCAGATCCACACACATACCCAGAGAACTTGCTGAAAGCCAGCAGTCTTCAAGGGTGGCCTTTGTTCTTTTTTATCTATTACAATGTGCATTCAGCCTAAACAATAAGATCTAAAGCACGCATTTGCTTTTGTATATTTACAATGTGTGCATGTGTATATCATTTTATGTGAATATATAGGCATATAGGTTCTTATTAATTAGCTTTCGGTCTCTCCAATACCTTTGGACCCAATCAAAAAGGAAATAGTGGTCAGCTGAGGTTAGGGATGGGAGCAAGACTCCTAACCTATGAATTCTCCCTGCCGGTCATTAACCCTCAGGGAATGAAACTTAGTCACTAATTCTGCCAACCTCCCTCCTGCTTGGAGGACTCTATGATCTCCATATATTGTAATGAAAATAATATGTTTAATCAATAGTCGTGGTGTGTATACTGACAGCTGGAATGTAAGCCTGTGGTTCTTTAGCAGGGACCCAGATGTGTCCTTATAGTAATGTTGTTTATAAAGTAACTTGGCGATTTCCTGTTGTTCCTGGCCCTAATGAACCCTTTACTTCTTATTTTAAGTAAGAAATCAGCATGGTGCTTTGGAAAGAGTTTTGTTCTAAAAAGGAGCAGAGCTAGAGTTTTTCCTTCCCCTACAGACACCTGTGAAGTGCTCTGTACATAATACTTAATACATATTTATTTAATTGGATAGAATTCTACTGGCCGTGACTCTAATGATTCTATTAATAATAACATAATTTTTGCTACCACTTTATATATTTATTTGCTTATCTGTTTATTATCTATCTCCTCCCCTAGAATATATACTCCATGAGTTTAAGGTTCTTGACGGTTTTATTTACTGAAGTATTCTGAATGCTTAGAACAGTTCTTGGCCCCTAGTAGATGATCAATAAATACTTGTTAAATAAATGAACAACCTTTCATTGAGCTTTGTGAAATATGCCAGGCATTGTGCTAAACGATTTAATACAGATTATGACATTTCATCAAGTGTGTTTCAAATTTTAATGTGCAAAAGTGCACATTCTGAAATCTTTGTAAAATGCAGATTCTGTTCAGGTTGGGTGGGAATGGAATTCTGCATTTCTGACAACTTCCAGGTAGTGATGCTGTTTCATGCACTACACTTGTAGTAGCGAAGATCAAATCCTCATACCAACCCATACTCCATCTACATTCCCCCTTTATTTTTCAGAGAAGCAAAATGAAGCCTTCTGAATATTCAATAACTTATCCAAGGTCACACAGCTAATGACCAGCAGAGTCTGATAATAGAAACAAATCAAATCTTATGTCTCTGAGTCACAATTCCTGAAAAATACATATCCAGGTATATGCATTTAGGTTGTGGCCAGTAAACGTTTTGAGTATATTTAGAGCGAGCTCTCTCTCTAAGATATATTTCTATAGAGATGAAGTACCTCATTCATTCATCCAATCAAGGATATTTTTAAAAATTTTTCCTTAATGTTTATTTTTGAGAAAGAGAGGGAGTGAGTGAGCAGGGAAGGGGCAGAGAGAAAGGGGGGGTGCAGAATCCGAAGCAGGCTCCAGGCTCTGAGATGTCAGCACAGAGCCCGATGTGGGGCTTGAACCCACAAACCGTGAGATCATAACCTGAACCAAAGTCAAATGCTTAACCAACTGAGCCACCCAGGCTTCCATAATCAAGGATTTATTGAAGGTCACATCTAGGAAGGCTTCTGCCTATATAAATGTCTCACCTTGTTTTGAAGATGCATCTATATCCATGCATCCATCCATGTATACCTGTATTAAAAACAAGTAATTTCTCTCACACCATTCTTCAGTGAAAACAGTCCATAGGTACCCATTAAGAACACTCCACTAGGCTCATGTTTTTTTCTGCTCATCCTTAGATAATTGTCCAACTGTCATCTTATGTGGCAAACAAAAGCCCATTCACATTTTGGCCTGATGCATTCAGGATCTTTACTTAATGTTTTTTTGTTGTGGTGGTGGTGGTGGTAAAACACACATAACAAAAACCACTTTAAAGTATACACTTCAGTGGCATTAAGTACATTTACAATGTTGTACAACCGTCACCACTAATTCCAGAACATTTTTATCACCTCATACCTACTGAGCAGATAGATTTCCCCTTTTACCGCTCCCCGCAGTTCCTGGCAATGACTACCATACTTTCTGTATCTAAGAAAGTCTCTATTTGGGAAATACCACGGAAATGGGATCATATATCATATGGCTTTTTGAATGTGGCATATTTCACTTAGCATCATGTATTCAAGGTTCCTTTGTTTTGCACATCTCAAGACGTCATTCTTTTTTTATGGCTGGATAATACTTTATTGTATGAACATACCTCATTATGTTCATTCATTCATCAGCCGACAGTCATTTAGCCTGTGTCCACTATTGTGAATAGTCCTGCTATGAACATTCTTGTACACTTTTTCTTGGTACTTGTTTTCAAATCTTTTGTTTATATATCTAGGAGTAGAATTGCAAAGTAATAGGGTAATTCTATGTTTAAATTCTGGAGGAAACACCAAACTGTTAGCCAGAATGGCTAAGCCATTTTACATAACCACCAGAAATGTACCAGGTTTTAATTTTTCCACATCCTTGCCAACAACGTTGTTTTCCATTTTTCTGATTATAGATCCCAGCTAATGCGAAGTTGTATCCCTTTGTGATTTGGATCATCATTTCCCTAAGCACTAATGGCTATATCCAAGGTCTTAAACAAAACTCTGAACTTGACTTAACATTTGCTCTCTTCTTTCTTTTTTAAATAACTGGTGTCTTTATAAGAAGAGATTGGATACACCAAAGAACACTAGAACCCATGTGCACAGAGTGACAACTGTATGAAGAGGCAGCAAGGTGGCCAGCTACAAGTTATGGAGAGAGGCCTTAGAGAAAACCAAATTATTGACACCTTGATTTTGGATTTCTAGCCTCCAGAACTGTGAGAAAAAAACAAATTTCTGCCACCTAAGCCATTCAGTCTGTAGTGTTTTGTTATGAATTTTGAGCAAACTAATATAGCCTCTCAGTGGAAGCTTAGGCAGAAAATGGCCCATTCAGCATCTTGCTACATATAGGAAGCTTGGTGATCCCTGGCTCTGGAATCCCAAATCTTTTATTAAGGACTGGCTTTAACCCTTACTAGCTGTGTGCCCTTGGGAAAGTGACCTTGGTTTTCCCAAACTATTTCATGTAGAAAATAGGAACGCTAATGGGGAAACTGTGGTTGTCCTTCATTACACAGGATTTTAAATCAATGCATGGCCACTTACTTGCTCACATGGGTCTCACTCTGAAGGACTGCGAGGTTTAAAAGAGGGAATCTATGCAAAAGTGCTTTCTAAATTCTAAAGTGTTATAAAAATGCTCATTAATACAATCACAACATCTACAAAACTGTTAATGGGGGAGAAGGAAATCAATTGGTGTGTTATTTTGTTTTGAGTGCAGGGTCAGGGTGTAAAGTGGCATTCACGCCCCTCGGCCTGTCAGCAACCAACAATTAATCTGTCTCAGGGTATTTTTAAACATCAAGAATCATGTATTTTCCATTCACCAGCTGGAAGACTGCCATCCAAAACAGCCAGCATCAGCTATCAGCTAAATTAATACTTGCTGCTACTAAGAATTCATCCACCGCCTCCTTCACTTCTACTAGTTCTTGCAAAGTAGCCAACACAAAGTTCCCTGGAGCTGAGGTTAGGCATATATGTGAGGCCTGATTTTCTCCCTCTGATATCCATAGGATCAAGGATTCATTACCTATAGAGGCTCCATATACCCTAGAAAATGTGGTAGACATTTTACTACATGTATGTAACATATCAATTCTTTAAAGTAGGGGATAATAGTTTTATTTTAAATTCAAGTAAATTGAAGCTTAGAGAGGTCAGTGATTTTATATTCACTCATTATACATGTTATTAATTGAGCATGGTCATTTTGCTAATTCCTGAGTACTATCTGCTGGAGAATACAACATGAAACGTGCAATCTTGGTGAGGGAGAAGATCACAAAAAATAAGCAAGCTAATCTACTTTAGAATTTTGGTTGTATGAAGAAAATTCACAACATAGCCAATCACAACATGAGAGATAAAAAAGCTTAGTGGGGGGAATAGGCAACAACAAACATGCAAATGAACACAGATTTAATTTCCACCGAGGGACTTCCCAGAAGCAGTGGTCAAAGTTCAGGTAGGTATACTTCATCAGAGAACCGAAAGATGAAGAATAGTCAACTGTCCAAAAGGACAACACGGGAGCAAAGTCCCAATGATAGTGTGGAAGTGTCTGTATCTGGCCATGAAGAACCTTATTCTTTTGTGGGATAGGAGTCGATACATTCTCTTTCTAATTAAAGTTTACAAGTTAGGAATCTCAGTATAGACCCAAGGGCCAAAGTGTAAGACTTCTTTTGTGATAGTCACCAACTGGTGTCTTAGGGACTTCATTTCTTTCGAGGTTCAGCTCTCAAATCTGCCTTGTTACACTTACAGTGTTATTCTGAGGATCGACGGGAGCAGCACACGTGAAGGTGTGTTAGCATGCGCTACACAAACATAAGACATCACTGAAAACAGCAACAACTTCCCATAGGAAAATGTGATCCATTACTGTCATGCAAAGTGACATTAATCCAATTGGTTAAACCTCTTCCAGAAGTTTACCACGTTGAATTCTTGAAAACAGGCCTGATCATAAACTTGCTGATAGTCCCTAGTTAGCTCCCAATTGCCTCCAGGATAAGAAACGTGTCCCTCCCCCCAGCCTCTTCATCATATTTGTGTCCTTCCACCAGGATCCCAACCTCTATCATTGCTTCCCAAACTTCCAGTATTTTGAGACTCATCTAGGGGCTCATGGGGACTTGATAAGTATCCAGATTCCAAGGTACAATTAGTAACTTACTAAATCTGAACCTTGAACCAATGAATCTGTGTACAATTAATAAGCACTATGGGGGATTCTTATAATTGGCTCATTTGGAAAAGTACTACAGGTCATTGGTCTCCAAACATATGTGTACATAAACATCACTCGGAGAGGTTATGAAGAAATAAATTCCTGACGATAACTTCTGATAAAATTTCTAATTTAGAGTATTTGTTGTGCATCCAAGGAGATGCATTTTTAACCACATCACTCACTGTTCCGAGCTGTTGTCAGTGGTCCATTGTTTAAATGTTAGGAAGCACTGGTCTAGAATGGAATGAATTACTATCCACTGTACACTCTGAACTTCTACCTTCCTGTCTTTCTCTCCAGTCTATCATCAATTTAAATTCCACTTCTTACAAAAAGCCCTAGAACGTCTTCCCTCAGCTCCACTGCCCTCGAGTTATTTAACATATTTTGGGAGAGAGATGGACTTTCTAGAGTCACTCTCTGTCTTACAGCTTGGATTGTTATTAATGAGATTTTGGAGGGGAAATGTAGAATTTGGAGACAACTAGAATGGAAGGGAGAGGAAAGGGGAGAGGGAGGGAAAGATGGAAGAAGGAATTAAGTTTTTAAAGTTTGTTTTTAAATATCGAAAATGGATATGGATATCAAAAGACCCTGAAGTCAGAAAGTCCAAACGTGATGTATCTCTCTCCCATGTTTATGTGGAGAATGGATATAGTGTAAGCTATTCTCTGATGGTGTAAGACATTTGTGCACCACTACAGAAATTCCTGGCTTCTCAGAACAGGGAGAAATATTTAGGTAATCTTGAGATAGTCTCCAAGGTGCCTCAACTCACATTTATTATAGATTTTAACTCTATCTGAGGAGTATATAATCCTTCCTCTAAAGGTGGCCTATGAAAGAAAAAGTGAACAAAAGAAAAGGGTAGGTAGAAAGAAAATAAATCATTTATCCAGTAAACTATAATGCATCCCTAGATCCAATCTGCTATGCTATCTCCATTTCTAATATTTGTGGCATTACCCTTTCCAAAATTCATAGGACGAAAGCTAAATCCCCAATGTGATGGTATTTAGAGGTGGGGTCTTTGGGAAGTAATTAGATCTTGGTGGTGGAGCTCTCAGAAATGACATTAGTCCCTTTATAAGATGAAACATCGGAAAAATGATGTTGCTCTCTCTGTCTACCATGCGAAGACACAGGAAGAAGGACACCTGTACACAAGAGAGCCCACACCAAATGACAGAGTCTTGGAGTCTTGATGCTGGACTTCCCAGCCTCCAGAACTGTGGGAAATAACTACCATTACTGAAGTATTCAGTTATTGCAGTCTGAACCAGAGACAGAATCCAGCCCGCGCTGGATTTTTCTGAATCATTGAGCCTTCCAATTGCTTATGTATAAGTTTCCCCAACTCAGCTACAATCACCAGTGATGTACACTGTGTAGAGTGATTCACTGTGAATGTATCTAAGCCATTACTGAGTAGAATTACTAAAGATTTCAAAGGGTGGAAGAAGGCAGGAAATAATGTTTATATCACAGCAGTACAACAGTCTTCGAAGTCTCCAGCCACCACCGATTCACCACCACGCACCACCGCCCCCCCCACCACATGCACACTCTCGGTTCTTTTCTTCACCTTCTCCCAGGGGGTGTGTGTATATTACATATATAATATATATAACCCCCCAACACTCTTTTCTCCTCATTCATGTCTCCTGCTTGATCTCAGGAGTTCCAAATAAAATAATCTCCTATTCTTCAACAGATAAATTTGTTCCTTCTTTGAAAGCCTTGCATATTGCAAAAGGAAATCTGACCCACTTTGAGTAGTATTTTGGGTTATTTCTCCTTAACAAAGAGAGTTTCCTTCCCAAGAAGAATCTCATTGTCAGATGGTAAAGATGTCATTTACTATTTTCATTTTATTGTTATCTCTTCTTTAGAAACTTCAGTTTATGTCATTTTTTTCCACGATGGTCTATTTCTATAGAAATTTGAGTGAATTCTTCCAATTGAAAAACAAAGTGATAATGGAATTATTGAAAACAAAAGCTAGGGAGACAGGTTCATCTGGGTTAAAACCTGGGATCTACAACCTAGGAGACTGTAGATAAGTTCTTTAAAGTCTCTAATACTTTGTTTCCCTCTCTGTAAAATGAGGATAATGATGATTCTGAATTTTCTACTTACAGGAAAGAATAAATCACTTTATTGTTTAAGCTAATATGAAATGGTTTGAATTTTACTTGCCATCTGAGGCTCGATAAATAACCCCCTGTTGTAAGGTATTTCAGCACCACCTTTCAGTCCATTTGGGCTATGTCTCTGTATTTGCTCTAATACCACAGCCTGAAGCTTTAGTAATTCCTCACCAAGTAGTACTGACAGCCATAATGAAATAACACTTGTTCTTATTTTACTTTTTAAATATTTCTAAGATACTGTGCAAGGACAAAAGTTATGATTTTATAATTATCTTTTACTTGTATCATTTTAAAATAAGCACATTTTTACTATGTTTTATATATGAGTATAACATATCGATGCAACTTATGTTTATATGCGTGAAACAACATATGAAAACTTCTTTCTTCTCCCTTGCCTATTTCTCAATGATTATAATATATAATTATATATATATATATACGCCTTGTTCTTCCCCTTTGCAAATCTATCAATGATTATAATATATAATTATATATATATGTGTGTGTGTGTGTGTGTGTGTGTATATATATATACATATACTGGTTTCTTCCCCTTTGCCTATATACCTGTTTCCTCTCCTTTGTCTGTCTATCACTGATTATAATATGTAATCATATGTATACACTTGTGCCGTTCCCCTTGGCTATCCAACATCCTTTCTGTCTTACCATTCTGATCACACTAAACTTTTTCCCTTAGGAAGCCACCCTCTCCTACTATAGAATAGGCAGGTGAGAGTAAGACTGACATGAGCCCTAAATCACTGCAAACTAACTCAATGTGCGGCATTCTGAGAGCCATAATGTTAGTCTATAAAAGGCCCAGTTAGAGCTAAAATAGGATGATCTGCTTGACTGTTGTGGGAACACACCTGGTCGATTCCCCCGATATGAATAAGGAAGCAAGAAGTCCTAAGTGCTGATGATAACCATCTCGCAACCATAAGGAAAATCAGTCTGGCACTAGGCAGAAGGAAAAGCCATGAGAACTACAGAGGAAAGAAGATTCAATCTGACCAAAATGTTCCTAAGCCCATATATTTCTGGCTTTTTCAATTATGTGAAGTAATCAATCCCTCTTTTATCACTGAGCTAATCACAAGTGATATTAGTAACAACCTACCAAAAGCAAGCTAAATAATACACTCATTACCTTGGTGATTTATATTTTCCGTTCAATTTTATGTTTCTATATTTGCAACAATATCATTATTTTTTTATTATCGGATAAGGCTAGACTACTGTTATGATATTCTTTTATTGAATATCAGACCTTTCACCTACTTACATTTCCAAATAAATATAAAATCATTTAATTAAGTTTCAAAGATAAGACAGTTTGAATTTTGACTTGAATTACATTAAATCTAAAAATCAAGGTTAACAGACTATTTTCCAATATTTTCTCTTCCCATTTAGGAACCTAGCGTATCCAACCATTTAATCAAATCTTTTTTTAAGTTCTCTCTAATATGATTTTATAGATTTATTTATGACTACATATTGCCCATTCAATTTATGCCTCAATATTTCACAATTTAATTCTATTCTGAAAGGATGGTTAAGTATTTTTTTTCCCAAATGGTAATTGCTAAAATACTAATTTTCTTCTTGGCAGTTTAGAGTAGTTTTCAGAAGCACAGTACCTTGAAAGCAGATCACCTGAATCTTCTAATCATGGGCAGTCACTAACTAGCTTCATTCCCTTGGACAATTTACTTACTCCTGTGTCCCACAGGACCCCCATCTACAAATGAGACATTCCTCATAAGGGTGTGGTGAATATTAAAAGAGTTAATACATGGAAAACACTAAGGATAGTACCTGACACATAAGAAGCCCTCTATAAATCTTAGTTATCACAATTTCTTCTTGTCATTCATTTTATTGTTGATGTTACCCACATTATTACTTCTAAATGCTTTTTTAAAGCTGACTTTGAATTAGGGTTTTCCTATCTACCCATTCATCCATCTACCAATCTACCTACCTACACTATACCTATTCTTCCCTTTCACCTTTTTACATAAATGAATTTGTGAGAAGGTATAAAATTAAAATTGGCAATAATATTAGTGGACATGGTATTTTATATATAAAATTAAAAGAGATGTCAATGGATTTTCTTGATTGATTGTAATCATGTTCATGACATTTGGTTTTAGAGTGACTCCATTATATTAAGAATGGATCCTTTCTCCCCTGCCTCCTTCCTTTGATCATTTCTTTCTCCTTTTTTATTTCCTAAGTGGTATAGAAAAACTTATTTTTACAGGAAAACCTCAAACAATAACAAATGTTAAACAATAAAAGTTGAAACTTTTCCATCAACACTGACTCTAACTTTGCTTCCAAAAAATATCTCCTTTTCTTAATGTTTATTTATCTTTAAGAGAGAGAGAGAGAGAGAGAGAGAGATCATGAGCAGGGGAGAGGCAGAGAGAGATGGAGACACAGGATCTGAAGCAGGCTCCAGGCTCTGAGCTGTCAGTAGAGAGCCCAACGCAGGGCTCGAACTCATGAGCTGTGAGATTATGATGTGAGTGGAAGTTGAATGCTCAACAAACTAAACCACACAGGTGGCCCATTTTCTAATAAATTTTCTGATTAAGAATTCAGTATGTATCTCTAAAGTCTTCGTGTGTGTGTATGTGTGTGTATACATATACAAATATAATTGGAAGGGTTTGCTTTTCTTGACAATTTATTTTTTTAACCTTCCAATTTTTGTACAAACTGATATACACATTCTTTTTAATTGCTGCATAATATTCCAGGGACTTTGCATAATAACCCCAGGCAGTTTACAACAATTTATTCATCCGTATCTTTCTAAGTGGATATTTAGAGATTTCAATTTTCTACCATTACAAATAGTACTTCAATGAATATCCTTATATATAGAACATTGAACATGTGGAATTTTATTGCAATATTCTACAAAGCTTTCCTAAATTTATAATCAAAGATGTAATGGTATGATGTAATAGGTATGATACATCAAAGATGTAATAGATATTAACAAAGATGTAATTCAATAGATAGTTTCCTACCAGAAATTCATCTGATCCAAAGTTACATAAGCAACAACAGTAAACCTATAGTCCAATAAACTCTTATATAACAATGGAAAGGGTGGTGAAAAAGTATACTACAAATTGATAAAATATAAAATGGCCATTGAACTATGGTAACAGGGACACTGGGTGATGATTATGTACTATTGATAATCTTAGACACATGAAAAGAATCATCATAATAACATAAGCAGAACTGCTAAAAATATATGGAGAATGCCAGACATATAATTACTGTTACCAGGGTCAGCTCATTATTATTACTGTGTGACAGTTACGGTAGGAAAAAAAAAAAACACAGAGAGAATTTGTTCCTAGGGAGGGAAGATATATCAAAGTCCTCAAAAAAATATTACTTTTTAAATTAAATAGAATTTTCCCTCAGTCCAGACATTCTTAAAATAATTTTTTTATGGTTTTTGATTTATTTTCTGAGAGAGAGAGAGAGAAAACAAGTCAGGGAGAAGCAGAGAGAGAGGGAGAGAGAAATCCAGAGCAGGCTCCCTGCTGTCAGCGCAGAGCCCAATGTAGGGCTCAAACTCACAAACCGTGAGATCATGACACAAGCTGAAACCAAGAGTAGGAAGCTTAAATGACGGAGACACCCAGACACCCCTCAGTCCAGGCATTCTTATAGCTCATTTCTCTTCTTTGTCCTCAATGGCAGATCTAAAAAGTTGATACAGTGACTGGGGCACAGCCCCAGCAATTAAGGGAAATATGTCATTTTCCTTAGATTCAGAGCATAGGAGAACAGCTGAAAACTACACAGGAAGTTTGTTTATTTTTTAAAATTATATATACAATCTCCATTTCTTCTCATAGGGAACACATGTTCCTTTTCTATAAATAGAGCTCATATTTTAAAAAATGGAAAATTTACCAGCTAAATTGCAGAAAAGAAAATTTGTATTCTTAAGATCCTAAGAACAATCCTTAAGAACCAGAAATTAAAACTAGAAAATTTGAATACAGATAACCAATAACTGAAAATAATCTGGAAAAATGAATTCCTAACCAATTATTCAGGTCAGAGATCAAATGTGGAGCACCGTGGATGAAATTTGTTACCTATGATGTGCAAAATTGTTTAGAGTGTTTCTTAAATGTTTATAGTATTGAAAATGAATTATATGTGCCAAAACCAAAATGTTTTCTACTTCAAATCTATAAAATAGAATAGATATCTCATAATATTTCAAAAAATGAGAGATTTTTATTAAATAAGATAAAAACATATAAAAAGCCTTTTATAAAACATCTATTCCAAGGATCCAGTGTGCCGAAACCTTGTATCTAAATAAATGAGGACACTTCAAAGATTTTGTTTTTCATACAGACCTACACATGTCCATTCAGTTGTCAAGGTATAGGTCCCACTATCAAACTTTGGGATAACTGTGGGGAAGAGCACTGGGTGTTATATGAAAACCAACTTGTAATAAACTATTAAGAAAAATAAATAAAATTAAATAAAAATTTAAAAAAAGATAAATGTAGACACATATTGACTCCAACAATGCAGAAACTTAGTAATGCATCATAGGAAACCAATTAAATTTTGCAAAAGATAAAAAAAAAAAGACATTAGAGAAAACACACAGTTCAAATCCTAGTTCTGATACTATGCTTTTTTTAGCCAAAATTTGACACTTTGCTGTTGTTGTATCACATTGCCTTTTTTGGACCTCTCTTTTATCTTCTGTAAAAAAGGGAGGTGGAAAACAGGAATCTATATCTTTTAATAAATCCTATGCTTTGATTCTTATTTTAAGATCTCAAGAACATGGTCAAAAAGTGGTCTGAGAGACATCTGGGAAAAAAATGCAGATTGAATAAATGTGTGTATCTCTGTTTTCTCTTTAAATATTATAGTAAGAGGAGTTTAAAAAGTGATAAATATAGAAGGAATATGCACATTTGCTTAATGCTGGGTAAACAGTATTTAACCTATTATTTTAAAGCAGAGAAAGTTGAAATCTAAGAGTCTGCAAAGGATGGCTGCCATAGGAAACAAGTGATTTGGATCACCAAGGAACTGGGAAAAGAGTTAGAAATTAGAAACATCCAGTTTCAGGGCTCCTGGGTGGCTGTCGTTTGGGCTTCTGACTCTTGATTTTAGCTTAGGTCATGAACTCACAGTTGGTGAGATCCAGTGGTACATGGGGCTCTGTGCTGGCAACATGGAGCCTGCTTGGGATTCTGTCTCCTCCTCTCTCTGCCCCTCTCCTGCTCACTCTCTTTCACTAAAAAAAAAAAAAAAATTCGGTTTTTCAGAGGGGAGCAGCAAGGTTTGGGCCAAAATGAGAAGTGTTGGATGAAAGTATAAATAAAGAAATTGTTCCCAAATTCTCCCTTTTAGCACATAGAACCAGGAAATTACTCCCAACCCCCACTTCTGGAAATCGAAAATAAGTTTACTTGTTGAACTCAACCAGAGAAGCACAGGAGCAGCAGAGAACAGAGTGAGAAGAATTAGATTAAGTGTAAATCTACATAATTCATCATGAGATCCCTACTGCCTCTTTTCTCCAACCTAACTAGAACTCACTCCCCAAACTGGAGACTGAAGGGTTCCTATGAAGAGAAGTTGATCCAACTTACAAATCAGTATATTTACTGCCAATCTCTCCACATTTTGATCAATTACCCTGAAGGAAACACCATAGGGAAAAATGGATGTATTTAAATAATTTATTTAAATATGAATAATACCTAGAGACTACCAGAAATTTCAGAAGAACTCCATTCTGAAGGTGGCAAAAACAAACAGATAAAAGGAACTGGAGGAAAACAATATTTTCAAAGCACAATGAAATAATGACAATCAATATCACTAGATGGCAAAGATAAAACATTAAAGCTACAGATAAAGCAAAATCAGAAAACAATGTTACTGATACGGGAAAAATCTGTTATAAGATGGCCAACAGGACAGATAAGGAAATTCCTGTCCCTGATCAAAGACTCTCCCTCTGGATTCTTCCCACCCTGCTTGTCACACACATTAATGAGGAAAGTAACAGACTATAAATTGTTTCCTCTGCTGATGTTCTGGGCTCAGACCTCTGGATAATGTCTCCTCTGAGCCCACCAGTGTAAAATAAACCTCCTGCCTTCCAAGATCTCTGAGTGCCGCTTGGTTTTTCTGCTGGGTGATAACAGACCAGATTCTGCAACATTACAAAAAAAGAAGGAAGGAAGGGAGGGAGGAAGGAAGGCAGGCAGGAAGGCAGGAAGGAAAGTAGGGAGGGAAGAAGGGAGGGAGGGAAGAAAGGAAGGAAGGAAGGGAGGGAGGGAGGGGAGGAAGGAAGAAAGATAGTAAGGAAGGAAGGGAAGAAGGGAGGGAGGGAAGGAAGGAAGGAAAGAAGAAATGAAGGAAGTTAGGAAGGAAGGAAGGAAAGATAGAAAAAGAAAAAGAAAGGAGGAAAAGAAAGAACAAAAGAAAGAATGAAAGGAAGGAAGGAAGGAAGAAAGATAGGAAGGAAGGAAGGGCTTAAAATGGAGTCACTTGTGCTGAGTCCCAAGTCAGCAAATAAGACTTAATATCTGATCTAATTGTGGTTTAAGCCTCTCTCAGGACCATGACCTTTAACCAGTCAATCTGGAATTAATTACCTTGTCAGCACTAGTGAGGTAATTTGCATAATAGACCCAGTCCTTTTCCCAAAGAAAGGTGAACTTGCCTGAAATAATCCACTCTTTGTTAGAAACTTCCTTTTTCCTTCCCCTTCTGCCTATAAAAGCCTTCCATTTTGTACAGCTCCTCAGAGCTCCTTTCTGTTCCCTGGATGAGATGCTGCCTCTTTCATGGATCACTGAAAAAGCCAATTAGAGCTTTAAAGTGACTTGGTTGAGTTTTGTTTTTTAACAGAATTGATGGCAGTGTTGGGACCAAAGGAGACTTCTGACAGCTTCAGAGACCAGGAGAAACAAGGGTGTGATACCCGAGAAATGTTCTGAGTTCACTTGTCTTTCTCACCATTCTCAAGGTCAAGTTTCTCTCAGTTCCAAGTTCTGTTCTTTTTGTGTTGAGCTCTCAATCTAATTTGCTCTACAGTACAGGCCATGTGAGCTTGAGCTGGCAAACAGTTCTGCCCAGAGACCAGGTCCCTAGTGTTTATTTCAGAATTCAATTTGTGTTTAATTAGTGGAAACCCCCAACCCTTGATTCTGTCCCAAGATCCACATGGGAACTGTTAGTGGCAGTTTATAGTTCTTCATTTACATGGAGCCAACAGTCTAGGGCACCCATTTGTTCTGTAAGACCCTCCTCAGGTCAAGCTGACCCTAATGAAAAATTACTAACCATTGTTTCACTCTCCAGCCCTTCTGCTTGAACAATCAAAGGTCGAGAAATTGAGCTCTGGGAGTCCTAAGATGTAACCCATAAATTATAACTTAAAGGTTAACTTGTTTTCTAAGATACTGTTGCTAGATCCCACCCTTTAACTGCAATGTTCTCGCTTCTGTGCACCTGCTTCGCCTCCCCTTCGGACATGTGATTGGTCACTTCAAATTTCTCCTAAGCCAAGGAACTCTAAAGTTGATAGGTCTCTACCAAATCTTATGTTTGTGTGCTGAAATTTGATTGACCACTATAAGATGCTGTAAACTATGATTGGTTAACCAAATGATGACTTATTTTGTCTTGTGAAAGCCCTTAAAAACCCTGAGCTTCTGCTCAGTAGGGCTCTCTCCTGAGGACTTGCGAGCACCCTGGAGGGGCTGTTCGGCCAAACTAAAATAAACCCATACACCATCTCCGTTTGTGTCCATGGGTTTCACTCTCGGTGACTCGCTTCAGGAGGGAAAGATCTAACAGTTCAGGTCTGCTGGTTTAATCTTTTGTCCAGTTCATGTTTCCATGGTGGGAACCAGTGGCACCAGTGGTGCACACAGGGCCTTTTCTTGACCAGGAACCCATAACATCTCTTGGTCACTGTCAATACATTAATGTGCACCTGTTTGTCTTATTTTATGTAGATAAAGGCTATTGCTAATGGGAATTTCATAAGCAGCCCCAAAATTGGTGGGCATGGGTCAAGCATTTGAAAGCTGTTAGAATGCTCACCACCTAATCCAAGGATTCCCATGTTAAGATAAATTGGCCATGGAATGGAATAGATGGACATTGGGTCCCCTGCCAACCTCAAGAAAATTTCTGTACAAAAGGTACACTGGTAAACAACCACTCAATCCTCAATTCCATGCCACATCCCTCTGAGGTATTAATTTTGCTCTAAGAGACCCAAAAAGGCTTAGCTAGAAGAAATGGAAACTTTTAAATTTCAGTAGTTAAGCATGACCTGTCTAAGAACTGTGGTCTTGAAAGCTATAGATGTTTCCAAACATGGTAAAATCTTACTAAAAGCAACCTAGAGTTACAATGGCCTCAATGAAAAATATTCCTATTAGTCAAGATCATTTAAGAGGTATATTTTAAAGCAAGAGCTCCCAAATCAAATAAGCAGAATGAGATACTTATTTTAAGTGGCATGAAGAGGCCTCCAAAAAACTTCAAAAATGCCAAAATCACTTCATTGAAAGATTTGTATTAAAGGCTAGTGAAAAGATACACACAAGGTACCCAATAGACTGTCAAACCCCCTACTGTTTTCCTCTGCCCTCCTTTGAGTATCTGCTCTATTAGTCAGAACTGTCTTTTCACTCTAAAGAGACTATGTGACTGTAAACAAAAGTCTTTCAAGTTAAAATCCTTACAGAGCCCCCCATATCAACTCTCAGAGCTGACCCCCTAAATCAGCCAGGAGGCCACTGGCAGGTTGGGAAGAGGGAATCCTTTCCAGGTTAACTGCTACTTTCTTCTTGCAACAGCCAAGGGAAACTAAAACTGAAATTAATGAAAAATCTTGCCAAATTCTTTTAGATACCAGAGCCTGTAGAGCAGGTCCTAAAAAAACTGGCAGGAGCCAGGTAAGGTTGAAAACTATTGCCAGACACAGCTCTTGGATCTCTGTATAGTGTAGAGGCTCCCTTTATGATCCACAAGTTGGGGTCCTGTAGAAAGAGCCAAGAGGGTCATTGGCTTTAAGTAGGGTAGAAATCAAATGCGAGGGGGGAGGTGAAAGCAGAGTTTATTGAAGATTGTATAGAGAGAGTTTCAGATGCAGCATCCAGGAGACTTACAAAGGCAAAAAGGGAGGCTTATTTTTGTCCCAGGTCTGGGTTGGTGTTTTTTTGTAGTTTGTTTTAATCATTCATTTTACAATAAAAAATGAATCTAATTATGACAAAAATGCTTCTCTATACTTGAAGTTCTGGGTTTTTAAAATAGAGGATGGTGGTCTGGTGCATGTCCTCTCTGGCAACTAGGAACTAATTATAATAAAGATAAGGTCCCAGGTATCATCCCTTGGAGCTGGGGGTGGGGGGAGGGTGGGGGCTGGCTTTGAGGTAATGATAGCTTCTTCCTGTTGCTCTCAGCTAGTCTTTCCTCAGATGTTATCCATTGGTAACCCTTTGTCCCCTACCAGGAGACCATATGTTATTTGCTTTACAAGGCGTGTGTAGAGTGAGCTGGGGGTGCAAGCCCTAGCAAGAATAGAAACCAGAACAGAAGCAAAGAAAAAAACAAAACAACTTTTTCTCCCATGGAGTACCTTTGTTTTCCCTGTCATATTAAGATCTTGGCTGGGTTTCATGCCTGCTTAGAATCAGGAGGTTGTTGGCTCTTCCTTTTAAGTATTTTGGGAGCCATGTGAAGATAGTATCTTTTGTACTCTCTTTGAGAAAACCTCATGGGCCCCTAGGGTTATTAGTTTAATAATGCCAGGAACATTTACTGTTTGTCCCAGCTGCAATCTGACAAGATATTTGAAAGAATTTAATAATTTTGTGATCAGAAATTTGGCCAAATTGGAAGTCGATATTCAGTCTGATAAAATTTTTTAAGCCTTCTTTCCTAAGCTAAATGTACCCAGAGGCAAAGAAAAATATTCCAACACAGGTGGATGGGTGTGTCAGTCTTTTGATAAGCAACTAACCTCACCTATTCATCTCAAAAGGCTTGGAGGCATGGTAAAAATTCTGGCCCTAGGACACAAAAGTCCTTCTTAAAGGAACTTGTACTCTTTCCCTGTGCCTTTGAGATGTAAATGTTCTACTTGATCCCTCCAGGAGCACTTATCCAGGCCATCTCTTTGAAATGCAAACTTCTGGGAGGTAATGCTTATCAAAAGAACAACAAAAGGAGAATATGTCATTTAAAACTTGGGTAAATTAAAAACCTTTTAACCATCCTCTTCACAAATATTAGTAAAAAGCTTTAGTTATCTGAGAAGGTAACCTTAATATATTCCAATTGTCTGAGGTATAAATTAAATCTAATCTCTGTTACAACCAGTGAGTTTTGTGTTATTTTACCTGACTTGTGGCATTAGATGTTAAATGAAAACTATAAGTTCTCTGTTTGCATTAGTCTATTTATGTGTTTATCTATTTATCTGTCTATCCATCCATCCATCCATCCATCCATCCATCCATCCATCCATCCATCCATATGTTATGCTGAGAGACAGAGAGACCAATGGAGACCACTGAAGCCAAATTAAGGGAGTCTTTATTACCAGCCAGGATGCACAGAGTTAACACAGAACTCTAAATGTGCATCCCAAGCCCAAGGACTCAGGGATTTTTATAATCAGCGAACAGGCAAGCAGGCAGTATAGAAGCAGAATCGAGCAGTTATTGTTAAAAAAAAAAAAAAAGGCTACAAAGTGATAAAGAGGGCACTCCTTATCCTGGAATGTAGCACAAGAGTTGTTATTTTGAAGGCAGGGTTTAGGGTTGTAGGGGAGTTTCAAGGGAATAGCCATTTCCTCAAGGACAAAGTATGCAAACTGTATCATAAACAACCAGTACCAGGGGACATTAACCATTGACCTCTTATTTGTTTTTTTTTTTTTTTTTTCTTGCACCTAAGAATAGTTATGTAGCCCTCCAAGTGTAGACCCAGAAGGTAAACTCTGGGTCAAGACGGAAAGACTGAAGCTAAACTCCTGTATTACACATCCATCCATCCATCCATCCATTCATTTCAGGTTCACATGATCTGGGAAAACATTTGGTATTAAAACAAATTTAAGTTTTTTGGTTTAATTAAAATAGACATGTCTGTAGAGTTATCAACCGTGAACATGATACAGACCTAAAGCTTTTATTCTATCCGGTTTATTAGTCAAGTAAGTTCATTACCTGTTATAAAATTTGCCAACAACACCACAAACTTGACGTGATGAAATTTCCACAGGTAATCTACACACAATTATTGAGAACAAGTGAATTAAATAGATGCAAGTGGGATAAAAGTTTACAGGTGAACTTTTTAAATCATTTCTGTTCCCCTAAGTCTTTTTGGAAAGCTGAAACCTTAAGAATTTGCTAAGTTAAATTAAATGATGAAGAGTCACTGGCTATCTTGGCCATTTCCAAATAAGATAAAATACTGACACATTAATTACTGAACAAAGCCTCAACCACTTTTGGCTGCTTCTTACAGAGAAACTAAAGGTATTTGGGTCGACTAGTCAACATGTTTGTGACACACTAAAAAATTTACTATGAAAATAAAAATGTTTCCAGGAGGAATAGAAAGTATTTGTAAGTTTACCAAGCTACAGGGTAAGACCCCTCCTGGGTCAGGCTGACCCTTATGGATGCATAACAACCATTGTTTCACTCCCCAACCCTCTTCCTGTTGGACAATTAAGGGTTGGGTAATCGGGCTCCGAAAAGTCCCAAAACGTAACCCATAATTATAACCTAAAGGTTAACCTGTTTTTCAAGTTACTGTTGCAAAATCTCACCCTTTAACCACAAAGTTCTCGCTTCTCGCACTTGCTTCGCCTCCCCTTCGAACCTATGATTGGTCACTTCAAATCTCTTGAGACAAAGAACTCTAAAATTGATAGGTTTCTGCTGAATCTTATGGTTGTGTGTCAGAATGTGATTAAACCCCATGTAACGCTATAAACTATGATTGGTTACTGTTATGCCCAAGATTTCATTATCACCCCCAAACCAGAGACCACCAGGAAGACCAAGTCACGCATGCAAAAGCAAAAGGGGCTTATTACAGGTTTAGGCTCGCCGGGGCCTAAACTCGGGCTCACAGACTTTATCAGCGCAGTGGATCCGTGCTGAGAGCCCCGAACAAAAATGGAGTAGGGCCTTTATGGGTTTGGGAAGGGGGAGTTACAGGAAATTGTGACACAGGTACAGTGACCCAATCACAACATTTAGAGTATTGACCAATTACAGAGTGGACCCAGGACCCCCACGTAGGGCGTGACCAGCCCTAAGCAATAGGTGATTATCTATAGCTTCTGTCTCTAGGCCTGCCCTTAGAAATGGTAAGGATGTTTGCTGGCCTTTCCTGATTGGGTGTTACAAGGGTGGTCCCTCCTGCCTTGGGCAATGTGTGCCCTTTTATTGTCTAATGATTCTGAGAAACCAACACCTAGGCCTCCAAGGTCAGAGGGGAAACTTGAAGCCTGTCATGGAGTCAGTTTGATTCAGACCTGTATCCTTACATTACCTCAATGATGACCTCTTCTGCTTTGCTATGACCTATATAACCCCTGAGCTTCAGATGGCGGGGTGGGGGGCTCTCTCCTGAGGACTTGCCAACCAACACTCAGGGCAGAAGCCTTTCGGTCAAACTAAAATAAACCCATTCACCATCTCCGTTTGTGTCTGTGGGTTTCACTCTTGGTGACTTGCTTCAGAAGGGAAAGGACTAACAAGAGAATGCTAATGTAAGATGGTTTCAATTATTTAGTTATGTTCCCCCAAATTAAGGTTTTTCAGCGTTCAAAATTCTAATACATATGGCTAAACCCACTAGAAATAATAAAGGAAACATCCCTGATGGGGTTTTGGAGTGATGGTGGGGTTCAGAGCTGATGGCCACAAAAGAATTCTTGAGATGTCTCTGGTGCAAAAAAGGTGATTTTTATTCAAGTACAGGGAGAGCACCCCTGGGCAGAAAGAGCTTCACTGGGGTGGTGAAGACTGACTGATTATATCCTGTGGAGTGGGGGAGGTGAAGGCAGAAGGGAGGCTTCCAGAAGGACTTTCATATGCTAAAGAGGACTCAAACCAGACGACTCAAACCACTGGCCTTCCTATTGTCAAGCTTAGGTTGTTTTCCCTTTAGTAAGTCATTCACTTTAGGAAGGTAGGGTGTTCTGGAGAAATGTTATACTTTGTATTTGCCTCAAGTATTCGTCAATGGGCTGCAGGTTATAAGGAAATTTAATTTTACCTGCCATTACCTTCACGTCTTTGTTCTCCACATCACTATGGAGGGGAGGGTGACGTTGGCGTTCTAGGAAACTGAGTTCGTAGGTTTCTGGAGATCAGGCTATTGGTAAGATTGTCTTTTTTTTTTTTAATATATATAATTTACTAAGACATTTGTAAACTGATGGGACTCAGGTCCTGTCTGACTGTGATCTCTATCAGTTAAGCATTTGTTTCCTCCCTTTCCTTTGTTCTTATGCAGCCAGGAGTGCCTGAGGAATGTCACAGGTGTCCTACTTGGGGGGGCGGGGATAGTTTCAGGGGTGTCAGCTTGACTTATGCTCCCTCATCAATCTCGATATGCAAGGAAAGAAGGATGTGTATGCCTTTGTTATGCCCAGATTTTAATATCGCCCCCAAAAACCAGAGACCGCCAGGGAGGCCGAAGCACGCATGCAAAAGCAGAGGGCTTTATTACGAATTTAGGCCCGGCCAGCCTAAACTCAGGCTCACAGACTTACTGGATCCACGTGGAGTGAGCCCCGAACAAAGGCAGGGTAGGGCTTTTATGAGTTTGGGAAGGGTGAGTTACAGGAAATTGTGACACAGGTACAGGGGTCCAATCAATATAGTATCACATCATTGACAGTA
Source organism: Helogale parvula (assembly GCA_004023845.1). Taxonomy (NCBI): domain Eukaryota; kingdom Metazoa; phylum Chordata; class Mammalia; order Carnivora; family Herpestidae; genus Helogale; species Helogale parvula. The sequence continues at coordinate 53,429 of PJEM01005530.1, read as the reverse complement.
GCTTTAACCAATTACAGAGTGGACCCAGAACCCTCAGGTAGGGCGTGGCTAGTACCCTCAGGTAGGACGTGACTAGTCTTAACCTCCATCTTTAGGCCCGCCCTCAGAAATGTTACTGGTGTTAGCTAGCCTTCAAGGTCAGAGGGGAAACCTGAATCAGACCTGCATCCTTACACCTTCAGTAAAAGAAAAACTGAGGAATAGAGATGTATTTGTGTTAAGGAAAAAGAAAGTAATTTTACCTTAATGTGAAACTGGCTATTCCAGAATAAGAAAGAGAAAAAACAGGACAAGATTGTAGAAGGTGAGTACTATTTAACAATGACATAAGATCCTATATGACTAAGTGTTTTTATTTTTTTATGTTTGTTTATTTTTGAGAGAGAGAGACAAGAGCATGAGTGGGTGAGGGGCAGAGAGAGAAGAAGACACAGAATCTGAAGCAGGTTCCAGGCCCTGAGCTAACAGCACAGAGCCCAATACGAGGTTCAGACCCATGAAGCGCGAGCTCATGACCTGAGTCGAGGTTGGATGTTTAACCGATTGAGCCACCTAGGCGCCCCATGACCAAGTGCTTTTAAACCTTCTGATATGTTTGACAAACTGACAAAAATCAATCTAAATAAGGTCTAAACTTCAGAATTTTCTAGAGGGCCTCTGGAACATCTCAAAAGATGTGTTTTCTCTCCTTATAAAATAGAAGATGTTAAACTAATTAGGCATATTCGATATGCTAAAATACATGGGAAGAAGTGTCAAATAACAAGCAATACTAAGCTTTCTTTATGTTGCATTTGTATAGGCATATTTTCTAAATATTCCAGAAATTGTATGAAATTCCTAGAGTCTGATACGTCCTGGTATAATGTTATCATGATAATTATAGTTATCATTTTAAAATGTGTGCCTCAGAGGTGCCTGGGTGGCTTAGTTGAGTCAGATGCTCAGGGTCATAGGTTCAGTCCAATGTCAGGCTCCACAGTGAGCACGGAGTCAGCTTAAGATTCTTTCTTTCTCTCTCCCTCCCTTTCGCTCCACTCCTTGGCTCATGCTCTTTCTTTCCCTCTCTAAAATTAAAACAAAACAAACAAACAAACAAAAAACCTATGTCTAAGAAAATAACTAAATCTCCTTGTCAATTCCATTATAATAAACTCTCACAAGGTCTTTAACAATGGGCATTTTTAAAAAAATATTTTTTAATGTTTTATTTATTTCTGAGAGACAGACAGTGTGAGCAGGGGAGGGTCAGAGAGAGAGGGAGACACAGAACCCGAAGCAGGCTCTAAGCTGGCTGTCAGCACAGAGCCCGACACGGGGCTCGAACCCACAAATCGTGAGATCATGATCTGAGCCGAAGTCAGATGCTTAACCGACTGAGCCACCCAGGCGCCCCTACAATGAGCATTTTAAATGTGGTGTGTGTGTGTGTGTGTGTGTCTGTGTGTGTGTGTGTGTGTGTGTGTGTGTGTGACTTACAGATAATTACTGTTTTACTCAGAGGCTTTTGCAAAAGTATTCTGCAAATGTGTCATCTTCAAGGAGATTCATAGAAAGGACTTTGACAAGTACATGTTTCTGATAACTAAGATCATAAAACTGAACTGGGTCAATTTCCAGAACTAATGGAAAAACTGGATTTAAACAGAACAAGTATTAATTACATGGGACTGAATGAAGAAGGATGATCATAATTCCTTATGACTTTTTGTTTGAAACACTGTTAGTTCTTTAATGTTTTGTTTTTCCAGATTTAAGGAAATCTTTTATTACGCTATGACTTAGAGCAATTTGGTAAAGTATATCTTTGTAAACAAAGATGAAACATTTACTTTTTCCTCCACCATGCCTCCAAAATTGGGAAATTCTTGAGTATTCTTTGCATAGGCAATATGGTTAGCTATTTACATAAGTTCAATAAGAATCTGTTATCCTAGCAACAGGACACGATTAGAAACATTGGTTATACTGCCAAGACTTTGACGGGAATATCGTATTTGAGAGCGATCTACATAGACTCAGATATGACCTGAACTTATAAGGTCAATCACTATTCTCGCTGCACTTATGTAAATAATCAGGCCAAGTTTAATGTAAACAAATTAACTTTGCTGTGATTATCTTTGGAAAAAAATAGGGATGACTGTAGAGAGAAATGTTATGTTTCCATCTATGTAGATACTACCTTCTAGTCCTGCTAATCATCTTGGAAGTTTTGATATACCTGTCAACTGAACTGGATCCCCAGTTCTTCTGCTTTCCTCAAATATCCTGGCTACTGCTCTCTAAACTAACATTTACAATTTTCTCCCACCTTGCTGATTTGGAATCACTAAGAACAAAGACTGCCCATCAGTCTCCTTGGAAGGGACTAAACAAGATCCTCCTCACTACCCAGTTGGCAGCCAAACTTCAGGGACTTGACATACGTAGGTATACATACATGTCACAGCTAAAGAAGGCTGCACCTTACAACTGGTCCTGTGCAGACACCAGAGGTCTCTAAGTCAAACTGATGAGGAAGATCAATAGCTGGCATTAATGTAGAATGCCCCTACCCAAAATGCCAGATCAAGACTTCCTACTTTTACTCATTATAAAACTTTTTCTTTTCTTTCTATCCTTTACTCTGGCTTTGACCTGCCTGGAAATACATCATCATCTGTTGTTGGGAGCCATTTCTGAACTCACTAAGTTGAGAATACTCCTTGTGAGTTTAAGGCGGGTTTTGCACAGCCTCCCGCTATCAGATGGTGACTGATGTCCAACCGCAATTATTTTTGCTTGAGCACCGACCCCCAAGGCACCTTGTTGACTGGTATCAAGAATGACTTATCCCCTTATTCTAAAATATGCAGACCACACCTTGTGAAGGAACTTATTATAGGAATTTCTTCTTTTTGATTATGGGAGTAAATATTACATTTCCCGAGAAGCCTGTTTCTCTTCCCCTCAAGAAAATAGGCTATTGACCCTTGCTCACAAAGAACTAACTTTTGCCTTTGCTATGCTAAGAACATTGTCTTGTATTTAAATGCTAAAGATACCTTTCTTCCCCATATGATAAGCATCTAGGTCACCTAAATCAATCACTGTTGATAAAAATTATGCATGAGTCTTCTACCAACTATGTTCTGGGAAATTTTTACATACCAAAGAAAGTTGTCATCAGAAATCATTGTCTAAGGCAAATGCCACTTCTGTACTGGCCCCATACATTTTTTCCCATAAATAATGCTGACTCTCAGGTCAGAGCAGAGATGCCTGCCTAGTGATCAGAAATAAACTCATGGCTCTCTCATTCTCTCTCCCTTTTGCTGACACGGTCCATACTTCAGGGAACCGTGGACCTGCTGGAGCTGGACTCTGGCAATCTATATCTTCCCGGCCATTGCTAAGTGAGGGTAACCTTTCAGGCTGTCAGATGTGTCATTAAAAACACATGATCTGTCCATTAACTGTGCAACCTTAGTAGGAATGATTTGTGTCCTAACAAAATTTATCTTTGTCTATGGTAGTTATCATTGTTCTTGGGCCTATGAATGCCTAAATGGCTGGAACAATGTTTCTTAGGTTATCTAACTATGCCATAACTGTTTCCAAACGGACTAAGGAAGATACATCATTGGTCAACTCACTTGAATTTATGTCGCTGAATTAGAAAGGGCCTATCAGGAATTTTTCATGATTCAGGATTTACTTCCATTGGCAGGACCTTACTTCCTTGGTAAGAAGTAAATGTAAATGAGGGGCAAATTGGTGACTCAGTTGGTTTATCCTCTGACTTCGTCTCAGGTCATGATCTCATAGTTTGTGAGTTTGACCCCCACATCCAGCTCTGTGCTGATAGCTCAGAGCCAGGAGCCTGTTTTCAGTTCTGTGTCTCTCTCTCTTCCCATACTTGTACTCTGTCTCTGTCTCTCTGTCTCTCTCTCAAGAATAAATAAACATTAAAAAATAGTAGTAAATGTAAATGAAGCTATAATCAGAAACTCTTCCTTAAGTCTTTTATTTATTTATTTATTTATTTATTTATTTGAGGGAGAGCACTAATGGAGGAGACAGGTAGAGGGAGAGAGAGAGAAAGAGAGAGAGAGAAACAGAGAGAATCCCAAGTAGGCTTCATGCTTAGTATAGAGCCTGATTTGGGGCTTGATCTCATTACCCTGAGATCATGACCTGAGTTGAAATCAAGAGCTGGATTCTCAACCAACTGAGCCACCTAGGAACCCCAGGAACCCTTTTTAACCCTTAAAGGTATTGCAAGAATCCACTGTTAAAACAATAGGTGCCCCCTCCACCCCTAAATCCTAGAGTCTCTGGCCAAAGTTCTTCTTGATAGCAGACAGGCCTTAATTAGCTTTTAGCTGAGCAAGGACATTTCTGTGCTGTGGCCAACACCATCTGCTGAACCTGAATTGATACTTCTGGGGGAAGTTGAAACTCAGCTATGTAAGATCACTAACAAGTTATTAGGTTTAAAATGTTGCATCTGAGGTCTCCTGGGAAACTCAATCAGTTGGGTGCCTGGCCTTGACTCAGGTCATGATCTTGTGGTTTATAGGTTTGAGCCTCACCTCTGGTTCTGTGCAGACAGTTCAGAGTCTAGAGCCTGCTTTGGACACTGTGTCTCCCTCTTTCTCTGCCCTTCCCCTGCTTGTACTCTGTCTCTGTCTCTCAAAAATAAATAAACATTAAAAAAAAAAAGGAGAAAAAAAAGTTGTGTCTTTCAACAGGGCCTTTCATGGACTTACTGAATTTCGATTGGTTTGGGTCTTGCATACCATGGCTCTGAACTGCACTTCAGACATTGGGAATTATTCAGCTTATAATAATTATCATAGTCTCCCTTGTGCACTGTATTTTCTCAAAAGCTTAAAATGCATGTTTATAGCCACTGGCCATCAAGTCAATGATTTCCCTAAGACTGAACATCAAAAAAGAAACAAAGAAAATGACCAAATAAAAAAGTGTGAGCACGAAGTCATGATCTGTGAATATCACAGATATTCAGGAAAAAAATATCATGACCTGTGAATATCACACAGAGGACCAGTAAAAGTGGCAAAAGCCGCAGCTCCTAGCTAGAAGTGGCACTGATGTCTTAAATGTTGATCATAGCTCTTAGTTAAAGTGAAAATCTGATCAGAATAGGAAAATTGTTTAAAAAACACCCCCCCCCCACAAAAACCAAAACATAAACAAACAAAAACAGACCTAAAATGGAGTCCCTTGTGCTGATCCTCATGTCAACAAACCAACACTTAAGATCTAATCCAATTATAGTTTCAACCTCTCCCAGGAAGGTGACCTATAACCTGTCAATGTGGAAGTACCTGCTCATCACCAGTAAGGTAATCTGCTTGATAGAGTCTAGCCTTTCACCTAAAGGGAAGTGACCATGACTGAAGTAATCCACTGGTAGTTAGAAACTTTGGTCTCCCTGCCTATAAAAACCTCCCATTTGTACAGCTTTCTATCTGCTTTATGGGATGATGCCTAATCCATGAATCATTTACTAAAGTCAATTAGATCTTCAAATGGGCTCAGTTGGACTTTGATTTTTAACACAATAAAGAGCTCTTGGAAATGAAATAAGTAGCACACATTTTTAAAGGAACAACAAATAGTAGCAAAAATGGAAGAATAATTTGAGAAAATCTAAAACAAGTATAAAGCTGAGAGAAAAAAACAAAACAAAACTAGAGATAAAACAAGAAAACTAGAGGCTCAGTGTAGGATGACTAAAGTCTGACTGTGAAGAGTCACAAGGAGAGAACAGGCAAAATAGAGGCCATGGAATCATCAAAGATCTAATTCAGGGGTGCCTGAGTGTCTCAGTCAGTTAAGCCTACAACTTTGGCTCAGGTAATGATTTCAGTTTTTGAGTTCAAGCCCTGCTTAGGGCTCTGTGCTGACAACTCAGAGCTTCAAGTCTGCTTGGGATTCTTTGTCTCCCTCTCTCTCTGCCACCACACCTCCACCCACTCATGCTCTCTCTCTTTCTCTCTCTCTCAAAAATAAATAAACATTAAAAGAAAACTAATTTGAGAATAATTTCCAGAAATAAAGACTACTTCTGTCCAGACTGAAAGAGCCAAGCAGTTGCCCAGCACAATCAATTTTAAAGGTCCACACTCTACAACATTGGCATTGAGTTTCAGAATTCCAAGCATTTAAGATCTTCAATGCTTCCTAGGTGGGAGGGGAAATAGAGGGAAGTATACTTAAAGGACCAGAAACAAGACTGGCGTCAGCCTCCCTTCTGGAGAACAACAGGACAGATGCCTTCAAATATCTGAAGGAAAGACGTTTTCAAACGAGAGTTGTAAACCTACACAGACAACCAAATATCAATTAGACATTGACATAATTTTAAAAATGAATTTTCCAGTATAAAATACTTCTCTGAGGACAACAGATACCTAAATTGACAAATCAAATAGCACACATTATTTAAAAGTATGAAAGGGTTGAAAATGAGAGAAACCTGGTTTGAATGGGGAGCAGTGAGGCCAGAGATTATTTTTGAAACTGTGCATGCATCTCAAATTCATTAAAAAATGAAAAGCAAACATATAGGAAGAGAGAAAATAGTATCTTTGAGAACTAGATTTATATCTGGGCTTCCTTGATGTCAAGGCATGAAGGGAACAAAGTCAGATAATGGGAAACGGACCATATGATGAAAAATTTCCAAGGTTTTGAGCACAGATCAAGAATACATACATATAAGGGCACCTGGGGGCTCATTCAGTAAAGCATCCAATCTTGGTTTTGGCTCAGGTCATGATCTCGTGGTTTCGTGGGTTTGAGCCCTGCTTTGGGCTCTGTGCTGACCGCAGAGCCTGGTTGAGATTCTCTGTCTCCCTCTCTCTGCCCTCCCCCCACTCGTGCTGTCTCTATCACTCTCAAAATAAAGAAATAAACTTAAAAAAATACATACATACATAATGTATGTTTTTAAGAAAAATACTGGTTAGAAACAAATTGTTACAAATAAGATGTTTTCATATAACCTTGAAATATACTGTTTGTTTTGTCAAATAAAACATCACAATAGGTATCCATGGAAAAATTGTCTTGTTTTAGAACTCAGGACTTCAAGTAAGAAGAGTGAAATCAACCTAAAATTCAAATGAACAGACCCCACATCCCTGAAAGCATATATATGAGTGTATCTGTGCATGTATGAGTGGAAGAGACAGAAAAGCAAAAAGAGGGTCTCATGAAATTCTAAATGACAAAAACCTTTCTTTTCCCTTCACCATCTGATTTTATTTGGTACTCAGAGGCAATTTTGGTGCAAAGTAAGATAACTAGTTCCATCAACATACAAGATGGAGAAGAGAGAATTCCCACTGCTTCTCACCTACTGTAATGTTTTGGGCTCCACAAGTGTGCTGCAATGTCAATGACTTGGAGCTATGCATTCAAACAAATACTATTCCCTCTACCTGGTAAACTCTTCATCCTCTTCCAGACCCCCATTCTGCTTTATCTGGTTGATCTTACTTTTCTGGGTATCTTGTTTGATATTATTATTATTATTATTATTTTAGTTTACTTATTTATTTGGAAAGAGAGAGAGTAGAGAGAGTAAGCACAATTGAGGGAGGGGCAGAGAGAAAGAGAGACAGAATCCCAGGCTGGCTCTGAGCCATCAGCACAGAGCCTGATGCAGAGCTCAAACTTATAAAACATGAGATCTTGACCTGAACAGAGATCAAGAGTCAGACGCTTAACTGACTGAGCCACCCCGGGGTCCCATGAGATTATTCCTGTAGGAAGATCTTTTCCATAAAGAGATACATTTATTCTGTTAGGCTTTTCCAAATCACCCTGTTATTTTTTTTTAAGTTGATTTATTTATTTTGAGAGAGAGAGAGAGAGAAAATGCGAATGAGAATGAGCTAGGGAGGAGCAAAGAGAGAATCCTAAGCAGGATCTGCGTTGACAGTGTAGAGCCTGATGTGGGACTCAAACTTATGAACCATGAGATCATGACCTGAGCCAAAACCAAGAGTCAGACACTTACCTCCACAAGGGCAAAACAGTGTGTGCTGTATTTCTAGATGCATGTCAGGAATGTTAGTATTTCTTTAATTATCTTAAATTGGGGGGAAAACATACACTATGTCCTTGTACAGATATACAATAAAAGACGTATTTTGAATTTCGCAAAAGAACAATGTTCTACTTTACATAAAGGTGTATAGTGACCACCAGCCACTATATTTTCTTTCTCATTCATTCATTCATTCATAGGGTCAACAAAATAACCTAAAACATGTACTGAGCACGCATTCTATAAAAAATACCCAGGTAGTTCTGGAGTATAAGAATAAAAAAGGCAAGTAGCATCTCTGAAGGGAACTTGCATTACAGTTGCAAAAATAAATGAACTAAGCTTAAGTCTATTTCACACACCCTCATTTAGTTGAGTTGCAAGTAACTCTTCCCCGATACAAAAATGTTAAGTTTCCTGAAGAGGAAGAAAAGTTAAAATAGATGCAGATTTTTCTTTATACTGAATTGGCTCCTCATTGCTAAGAACCACTCGCTACTGATAGGGATTCTGGAAGATGAGGTGAACCTTTAAATGAATTTCAGAAGACTGGCTAAAAATCTTCCCGGAGCACGTTCCTCTCCATTCCTTGGGGGCGTGGGTAACATTCTGCCTACGTCACTACCGATTAATCCATGTCTCCGCTTTCAGCTGCTTCACACTGAGCTCACTGTAACTTTAAATATTGATAACCAAGCTCATATATCACAGAGCAGAGAGAATGACAGTTTCAGTGCATAATGGCTAAAGCTTTCTACAATAATCAGATATTCAATAATTCATGAAAATATATCCCCCCAAATCAAATTGGAAGCTATTTTGTGTAATATATTATTTAAAACTCAATATTATAATGCACACAACTTCTCCTCAGCCAGAGAAGGACCATTTCAAAATGTGATTATGTGCGGACTCTATTTAAAAGTGACAATTCTGCTTTTCATTTGTTTAACAGCTTAAGCAGAGGAGCTCAACTGGAACTAAGTCATCTGACAACGAAACCAGGGCGGCCAAAAGCAACTTTGCAAAAGTGACATTAGGACCTAAAAACATGCACATACATTTGGATAGCAGAGACATGTGTACTGGGGGGGAAAATTCTTAATTTCTTCAGGTCCTACATGAACTTGCTCCCAAACAATCCTCTCCAGGTTAACTGTAACTTGTGAGCGTTGTAAAATTAATGTGTGAACTCTTAAGCCTAAGAGTCAAGGCACCTGCACCCCAGTGTGCAAGAGTCTCAGACACTTGCCAAGCCATCCTTAACTATGTTTTATTTTCCAAATAGATCAGGGAAGAACTGTTTCATAAGCACATAATCAGAACTGTGGTTTCATGTTGTTTCATTCTTAGAAAGCACCCCCACTTCTCCTCTGCCTATCTGAAATCTTTCAAGAGCTTTGTCACACTGAGTGAAGCTTTCCCTGACTTTGCGAGCCAGATACGACTCTCCTTTTCTTAGAACCCCTATAATGTTAATTATCAGCAGCACTTCTGTTATGCAACTCCTTATACTGTTTATCAAGTCCTGATCATATGCCAGGTCTGTGTCAAAACATCATGTAATAGTGTTTACTGTCTTCATGTTTAATGTGCTTACACTGTTTTTATTAGATACTAGACCACCATTGCTACCAGAGGTATAGCTGAGGAAACTGAATTCAGTGAATTCGTTGAAGGATACAAACCAGGAAGTACTGAAGAGGCAGAAGGTTGTCTGTTTGGCTTAGCATTTCACTGGTGCCTAGAGTAGAGCCTGGTGCATAGGCAGGGCTCTCTTTGTTGACTGTTGACTTAAAAAACAAACCCCTGAGCACTCAGGTGTGTAAATCTAGTGTTTTCTTACCTTGCTGGCAGCGTGGTTGGGAGAGACCAGCATTAGTAAGCGAAAAGAGAGTGCTTTTATGAGGATGAAGCATGATGTTTTAGACAAACACTGAATGTGGAGTCCGAGGGCCCTGCCAATACCTAGACTCTGACAATTTGCGATAGCATGACCTGGAACAAAATTACTGACTTTTCTTGTTCTCGGCATCGTCATCTATAGGATCTTCCCTCTATTATAGTGAAGCTTCCATGAAGTAATATAGAATTGTGGTTTAAAATGTAGTTCTAGGGGCTCCTGGGTGGCTCAGTCAGTTAAGCATCCAACTTCAGCTCAGGTCATGATCTCATGGTTCATGAGTTCAAGTCCCACATCAGGCTCTCTGGTGTCAGCATGGAGCTTGATTCAGATCCTCTGTCTCCCTCCCTCTCTCTCTGCTCTTACCTCTCTCTCTCTCTCACTCTCTCAAAAATAAATAAACATTTAAAATAATGTAGGCTCTGGAGCATGAAGACCTGGGTTCACATGTCAGTTCTGACCTGCAAGACACTAAGCAAATTCTTCAAGGTCCTCATACCTCAGGCTTCTTATATATAAGTTTGCATTTCATACTTCCTGTATGTTTTACATGGTTTCTGAAATGCAAATCCTGTAGAACAATGGCCATTATATAAAAGGATGTTAATAAATGTTTGTTCTCATTATTATGTATGTGTAATTAGCATAGTGTTACATACATTGTAGGTCCTCAGAGAACACTTCTTTCCTTTTCTCTTACTGCTTTGAAAAATTGACTTAACTGCATTGGAACTTATTTTGTCTCCTTTATTAAATTAGAATAATAAAACTGACCTTTCTCCAAATAGCAGGGCTAAGTGATATTTTAATAATATTTTCAACTCTAAGATGCCAATAACATGCATGTGGCCCAGAATTTGTAGGCTGAAAAAGGCAAATAGCATCCTCAATAAGAGAATGTCAGAATAGTAGGTATAAATTCAAAGGTATATAGGAAGGCAGAGAAGAAAATAAAAATCTCTTGGATAAGGTGATTAAAAAAGAATCTACGGGATTTCGTATTTGAATTGGGTCCCAAGATAGATAAGACTAGCAATAATGAAAAAGATAAAGATATGAAAAATGAGCCCACTTCACATAGATTCTTGCCATAACTTTACCAAATGCTGACTGGATTAGATAATTTGATTACCTACTGCAATATTTTCTGGCTCTGGACAGAGTAAGTAAAATAGAGGAAGAAGTTAATTAATATAAGCATCATCATTATATCTTTTATTGGTTGTCTCTTATGATCTAAGGGCTGGGATTTTATTATTCTTAATTATTTTATATACTTGCTGGTAAGAAAAATCTTTTCCATACAGAGGTTAGGAACATAGGATTCAGCAAGGTCAAGTCCCTTGATCAGAAGCTCCCCTCTCAGGAGTATAGCTCAGATGTGAACCCAGCTCACCCTCATACCTCATAGCCACCCTCTCTAGGTTTTTGGATGTGTTGTTTTAAATGATTATGAGTTTAATGAATTAAAAATATTATTAAACATGCCCTTCTCCATAAGACTCCATTAACATAATGAAAATATGCAAATTACTAATTTTGAGACATCTAAACAACAGCAGCCACATTTTTTTTTCCTCCTGCCAGCAAATACCAGCTTAATGAGATTGGACTGGCCCAGGGCTAGATGTCCAAGCCAAGAAAAGAGAAAGAATAAAAACAGGCATCCAAGGTAAAAACAAAAAAAAAAAAAAAGGAAAAGAAAAAGAAAAAAGGTCCTTCTGGCCCCATCCCAGGCCTTCAGAATGAGAATAGACAATAGTAGGAAATCAAATGATTGCAGCCCTAAACATAGGCGTTATCATCAATTTCCCATTCACACTCAAATGGTGAGATTTGTAAGTCATAGGATTGCCTCTCCCACTAGTCTAGCAAAAACTAAAGTTCTGAATAATTTACTATCTTTCTTCCATTGTTCCTTCATCCCTCACTTTCTTTCCCAGTAGTTTCTTAAGCACCTAACCTCATCAAACACTGTATGGATTAAGTCTTTGAACCACCAAAGGATCTACTTCAAAGCCATAAATGTTGCCTTTAGTGAGTTTGTGGTCCACTAGGGGCAAGAGACAGTTAGGAGGAAGTTACTATACATGTGATGTTAGAAGTCACTCATGAAAGAGCACTGGAATATTACTTGAAAGTCAACAGAGACTTGAAAAATAAATAAGAAATAACCAGATAAAGGAAATATAATGTGTGTGTATATCCGGTATGAGTGGGATATTGGGGGAATGAGGATATATATGTTCTGGATAGACAAAAAAACAACGCGGGGAAAGGCTTTGAAGTGAAAGAGGAAGAAAGAGACAGACGTTCCAACCTAGTTTTTAAAGTGTGAGGTGAGGCTGAGTACGATACGCTTCATATGGGTCAGGCAGGGGCAAGTCCAGAAATGAGTCTAGAGAGGTAAGCAGGATTCAGAGAAGGCCAAAGCAAGCAGTCTCTGCTTCATGCAGAGGGCAATGGGAGCTGTAGAGAGAAGGATAGCACCATGTTTGGTATGAAAACGATTCTAGCAGCACTGGGTTAGATGACTGAAGGTCTTTGGTAAGAGGTAAAGGATATATGAGGCTATTCCAAAGATGTTTCCCTGAGAGGATCAGGAAACTTTAACTTGGGAGAAGTGTCCATTTCAAGGGACCTGGAAGGCTCTCTTTGAATATCTATAATGCTGTCTCTGGCTGAAAGATGGTGGTATTCCTGCTAAACCCAACGATCACCCTTAGCACTACTGGACAGACATCAAAGGAAAGCTCAGTCTAACCAGGAACTTTCTGTTGAGCAAAGCAATGATTCCTGCACGTCACCATCTGGCTCCTCTAGTGGCCTTTCTGGGTCTCTGCCACTGTTTCCAGCTGCTGTAACAACTCTGTGCAAAAGAAACAGACATCCCAGGTCTCCACCTGCCCCGTGGCTGAACGAGCATCTCTAACCAGAGGCACAAACAGATGCCTTACATTTTCTTTTCTTTCTTTTTTTAAAAATAGTTTATTGTCAAATTGGTTTCCATCTAACACCCAGTGCTCTTCCCCACAAGTGCCCTCCTCCATTACCACCACCTCCCTTCTCCCTGCCCCTCCCCCTTCAACCTTTGGTTCGTTTTCAGTATTCAAAAGTCTCTCAGGTTTTGCGTCCCTCTCTCTCCCCAACTCTCTTTCCCTCTTCCCCTCCCCTGGTCCTCCATTAGGTTTCTCCTGTTCTCCTGTTAGACCTATGAGTGCAAACATATGGTATTTGTCCTTCTCCACCTGACTTATTTCGTTTAGCATGACACCCTCGAGGTCCATCCACCTTGTTACAAATGGGCATATTTCATTCTTTCTCATTGCCATGTAGTACTCCATTGTGTATATATACCACATCTTCTTGATTTATTCATCAGGTATTGGACATTTAGGCTTTTTCCATGATTTGGCTCTTGTTGACAGTGCTGCTATGAACATTGGGGTACATGTGCCCCCATACATCAGCACTTCTGTATCCCTTGGGCCAATCCCTAGCAGTGCTATTGCTGGGTCGTAGGGGAGTCCTACTGATAGTTTTTTGAGGAACCTCCACACTGTTTTCCAGAGCGGCTGCACCAGTTTACATTCCCACCAACAGTGTAGGAGGGTGCCCATTTCTCCACATCCTCACCAGCATCTATAGTCTCCTGATTTGTTCATTTTAGCCACTCTGACTGGTGTGAGGTGGTATCTCAGTGTGGTTTTGATTTGTATTTCCCTGATGCTGAGTGACGCTGAGCATCGTTTCATGTGCCTGTAGGGCCATCTGGATGTCCTCTTTGGAGAAGTGTCTGTTTATGTCTTCTGCTGTGAGAAATTTATTTTCTCACAGTTCTGAAGCCCAGGGGTCCAACATCAAAGTCTTGCTGATTTGCTTTCTGATGAAGGGTTGGCTTTCTTTCTGGCTTGCAGATGGCCACCTTCTTGCAATAAACTTATTATGTGTGTGCACTGGGGAAAAGGTCAGGGGAGGGGAGAGTTCTGGTGTCTCTTATAAGGACACTAGTCAATTGAGTCAGGGCCCACCCTTATGACTTCACCCTGGGGATTAGGGCACCAGTAAATGAATTTAGGTCGGGACGGGTTCATGCAGTCCATACACCAACCTTTCTTCTAAGGGCCTCATGGTTCAATCTCTTTGCACATTTCTGCTATATTTGTTGACCATCAGAAGTGCAAGCACATACCCATCATCAGAGGGATATTCTATGTTCTATGCATCACTAATATCATCTATTTTCTACTGCTTCCCACCTTTCCAAATCCTTTCAATATGCTATCTGGATGTCATGGTGCGTTATAAGTTCTCATCTCCAAATTCCTCTTGAATGTTCACTTTACCTTCTCTAATTGATCCTTGGCACAATCTCTTCCCCTCAAGAACAGTCCCTTCTTTTTTCCAGGTATTTCGGGGAGTGGTTGGATGTGGACAAGTACCCTCTTGTCTTCTCATTGTAATTCCAACTCGTGCCCTTCTTCACTCCCCCCACTCCCCATTTCCTTCCTCTTTCCAGAACGGGTCTTTTAAAGCATGTTACTGGGCACTTCACCCACTGCCCATTATTATTTCTTGTTGCAATCACGCTGGGCTGTGTGCTTAGGAGACCCCGGAGATTGGTTTAATGCTCTGCTTGTTATTTTCTTGAATTTCTTAATACTTTTTGAACATGATGTCTCACATTTTTGTCTCTTACTAGGCCTTGAAAACTATGTCACTGGTCCTATTGTTGCTGTCATAGATTGCCACTCCCCCTATCCCTTATATCTTAGCACCTACCTCAGGGCTCTTCCCAGGGCATTATTACTGCCATTATTTTGGGTGATCTTAGCATCTATGCAGATCTATTCACTATCTTAACTTCCTGGTTCTCTTATTTCCTCAGATCCCACCATCTTCTCTGTCATCCTTTAATGATGCAGCAGCAACAAGAAGGTACCCTAGACTTTATCACCAACAAAAACCACTCCAGCTTTGAAATCTAGAAGGTAAGCATCCCCCTCTGTGGCCCTCACCTCTGCCAGCCCTGTTCATTTGTTCTCATTGCTCCCACTCCAGCAATTCTTAGACTTCACCAGAAAATCCAATTCACTCACCACATCATTTAACTTTAAAAATTATGTAGGACTTAGTAACTAAAAAAGAATATAGTTGATACATGAATTTATGAAGCATTGTGAGAAATACTCTGAGAACATTCCATCTGACTTATAAAATAAAACATTTCCCAAATCACTGACGTTAGCTCTGTATTCCATCTTGAATTCATCTCCCTCCCTCTTCTCCTCCTTCATAGAGTCACCATTACCCTGAATTATATGTATATCATTTGTTGCTTTTTGTTTATACACTTTTGCTGGACACACATTTATTAAAAGTGGCATGGTTCTCTATGTCATTTTCTGCAACTTTTTTCTCACTCAACATCATGTTCCTAAGAGTATGTTTCTGTGCATAGTGTATTAAGGATGGTTAATCTTAACTATGTATCTGGGATAGGAGTACCTGGATAGTTGCATTCCTGCAGTTTCAGTTTTACAAGGTAACAACTGTTTCTCAAAAAGCTTACACCACTTTGCATTCCCACCCAAAACAGTGTAAACACTGCCATTGATGTGCACGCTTCCCAATACTAAACAAAACAAAAACAAACAAAAAAGTATAAAATTGTTTCATTGAAGTAACTAGTTTGCAATTGCAGATTACTCAGGATGAATTTTTTTTTTTTTGGATGAATATCTTTATCTATGTTTTACAGTATATTTTTACTTTTGTGAAATACCTGCTCAAGGTTTTGCCAACTGTTCTATTTAGTTGTCTTTTGTTTTTTAATGATTTGTGAGATATTTCCTTCAGCGGATATTTTCTTCCAAGTTGTGGTTTGTCTCTTTATGGTCTCTCTGAGAAACAAATTCTTAATTTTAATGTGATTAAATAATCAGTATTTTAAGGAATACTGATTAGGTCTTGTTTAATATATATAGAGAGATACTTATATACGATGTTTTGGCTTCATACACAAAGCTTTGATTCATCTGGGATTGATTTTATAAATTCTGGTCTGTTAAAGTATAATTTACCACAGTAAAATGTAGATAGTATATAGCATATGTAAACTGAGTATAGTTCTTTGGACCTTGGCTAGTTATTGTATGAACTTTAGGCTTTTCATGTAACTAGTGGGGGAAGGGCAGAGAGAGAAGGAGACACAGAATCCTAAGCAGACTACAACAGATCCTGACGCAGGGCTCAAACTCACAACGTGCAAGATGATGACCTGAGCTGAAGTCTGATGCTTTACACACTGAGCCACCCAGGTGCCCCTGTGCATTAATGTTTTGTTGCCTTGCTCTGTTGATAAACTTAGGGGGTGTGTTCGGGTTTGACCAGGGAAAGAAAACCAGTGGGAGATGTTAGTCAGGATTCAACCAGAGAGAAAACTGGTGGGAGATATATATTAAGAGATCCATTGCAAAGAATCAGCTCACCCAATTGGGTACCTAGTTAGGAGAGTCCAAAATCTATAGGCAGACCATAAGGAAGGTTAAAGCTATCAGAAGGCCAGGCTGGAACTCTTGGGAATCAGCTGAACCTGCTGTCCCTATGAAGATTTTTTTTTCTTCAGAAAAGCCTCACCTCTGCTTTTAAGGCCTTTCAACTGATTGAATAAGCTCTACCTATATTATCTACAATCCACAATCTAAATTGACAGTCTAGAAACTTGGAGACCTCGGTGTCAGAAAAGTGAAGTATATCTATATCCTAAATAACATAAGATAAGCTTAGCAGTAAGAACATTTCCATTAGCAAAATTCGGACCAAAGGTGATGCCCTTCCATTCCTGTACACTCACCTGTTTCAGCGACCTGAAGATAGGAGTCCATTAAATCGAGGGAGATGGGCATAACATACTCACAGAATCTAGTAAATAATGGAAGACCATGCGCAGCATTAAAAAATATGAACATAAGCACTACTTCCTTGTGGAAATGTAAACAAACAACTCATTACAAATCACAGATTGGATATCTACTCTGCAGTTGATGGGTACCTCCCCTTTATTATATTTTATTACCAAAGGCATTAAAGGATGGCATGTGAAAGATAATAATTGTTCAAATCTAAATCAGCCTCTGAAGCCTTCCATCTGAACCCAGATGAAGAAACAGTGCTGGTATCCAAGTACATACTCTCCAATTTTATTTTCATGTATAACAAGAAATGTCAGAAAGAAAAAAAATTTCAGAAAGTCAAATGGGATATGGAGGACACTGGACAAATCGATGCTTCTAAGAAAGCAAAACGAGGGTAAAAAAAAGCTATTTCACTGCTATGGGAGTGCCTATTTGCAATTCCTAACAATCATTATTTTATTATTGTGACAGAATAATGACCTCTTTATGGTTTTTTTTGTTTGTTTTTTTAACCTTTGTATGTTTTACATTTCAGTACCCAATTCCTATTCCTTCATTCTATATGGAATATAGGAAATAGAAACAGTAAGATAGATATGGTGTATATATTAATAAGTTCTTACACTTCCACAGCCACCAAAATAGGATTTAAGCACTTCTAGGCTTTGGGCTAGATGTGGATTAAAGAAGTTCTCCCATAGGCAGATAGTAGTTGTATACAGTATATCTGGAAACCAGAGTTTCCAGCTAGAGGAGTGGATTGTGGTATAGAATACATATTTTCCCTTAGAATACATTTATTTTACTTATTGCTAATACTAGATTTCCTCTCTTTGCCATGGTTTAGCTGGATCCATGGCTGTCCTTCAAGAAATTTTATTTCCTAAACTCACTTATAGCTAGGAGTTACCATGTGAATAGGTTTGGACTAATGAAATGTCAGTGGAAACGATCAATACAATTTCCAATTAACCTCCTTAAAAATGAAGCTTTCAGGGGTGCCTGGGTGGCTCAGTCAGTTGAGCGTCAGACTTCAGCTCAGGTCATGATCTCACGGTTCTGAGTTCGAGCCCCAGGTCAGACTCTGTGCTGACAGCTCAGAGCCTGGAGCCTCTTCAGATTCTGTGTCTCCCTCTCTCTGCCCCTCCCCCACTCACTCTCTGTCTCGGTCTCTCACAATAAAATAGAGACATAAAATTTTTTTTAAAACTAAAAATTTTTAAAAATGAAGCTTTCTGCTCTGACTCCCCTTTCTGCTGGTTGGAAATAACAATGATTTGATCCTTGACCCAAGATTAAATTCATATTTTGAGAGAATCAAACTCAAGAAACTAGTCTACTTCCTGAATAACTTCATAGAGAAGAACCACCTCACAATCTCCAGACTATCAATTCACAGAGAAATAAATTTTATCTAACTTAAACCACTGAGAAAAGACAGGAGTTGGATTCTGGTAAACACTGTATCATTCCTATCAGACCAATCTTCCCACAGATGACAACTATAAACTCTAGAAAATTCATAAAAAATTCACTATATGAAGATAGTACTGATGATCTTAAGGGGGTGTTGAACCCTGGGAGAAAGTAATGACCAGTGAGTAGGTGAGTTTCCTATTGAGAAGGCTTCTGGCTTGTAGTCTGTCCTCAGATATCACCTCATGGTGGGGCTAGGACTCGCATAGAAACCCATAGATTTACTAGCTTGAAGAATGAGGGAGCAATGTTTGGAACACTCACACAATTGGGAAGCCCTAGGTAGGAAAGAAATAGAGAGAAGGAGCTACAGATTCAGTGCAGGGCATCTTCCAAAATAGCTAGCTGACCCCAGAACTATGAATACATTGAGTAGAATTCTGCCAGACTGATTAAAGATAATAAATATAACATGAGGTATTGGAGCTTGGAGTATGAGTTTAGATAAAGCAACTGCCTGCTAAAACACAAGAATTCCAATAACTTAAAATAGTACCTTTGAAATCAATATAAGATAATCCAGAGTCTTCACACATACTGAAAATGTTCAAGATCCAATAAAAAATTATCAGTCATATGAAAAGAAGACAGGAAAATGTGACCCATATTAAAGAAAAAAAGACAATTAGTGGAGACTAACCTTGAGCTGTTGCTATAACTCTGCTCAAGGGCATAAGGGAAAATATTCTTATAATGAATGAAAATATAGGGCATTTCAACAGAGAAATAGAAACCATAAAAAATTCCAAGTAGAAACTGTACAAGTAAAAATGGCAAAACCTGAGATAAAATTTTAAGCAAAAGAATAGGTGTAAGAACATATTTGAGATAGCAGAAGGAATCAATGAAATAAAAGATTAACAGAAATCACCTTATTAGGAAAAGGATTATGAAAATCGAATCTCTGGGTCCTTTTGGGGGAATCTCTAATGGTCCAACATACATATAATTGGAGTCCCATAAGAAAAAGAGAGAAATTGGGACAGCAAAAATACCTGAACAAAATGAAAATTAAAAATTTTTTTCCAAATTAATTGAGGACATATGTTTATAGACTTAAGAAGTCCAGTGAATGCCAAGCTAGACAAACAGAAAGAAAACCATACCTAAACACAACATAGTTATTATGATTAAAACCAAAAATGCATATAAAATTTTTAAGCAGCAAACAACAATAATAACAAGAAAACACATAGCATATAGAGGAGTCCAATTTTAATGATGGTTGACTTCTCATCAGAAACAATGAAATGGTATTTTTAAAGTACTGAAAAAAAAAAAATAAACCAACCTGAAATCTAGAACTCTGTATCCAATAAAACTGTCTATTAAAAATAAAGGTAAAACAAAGACTTTTTAAGATAGAGAAACGCTAAGAGGATTTGATGCCAGCAAATCTCTACTGCAAAGAACCCTAGAGGAAGTTCTTCAGGCTGAAAAGAAGGCAGATGGAAAACTGAATCTTCAGGAGGAAGGAATAGCAGCAGAAATAGTGTAGAAATGGAAATTAGAGAGATAATTACAAAATGCCACTTTGCATCTTAATTTGTTCAAAATATGTCTGTTAAAGCAAAAATTGAAACATAGTAATGATTGATTTATAATTTGTGTAAATCTAATTACATAAGAAGTATATCATAAAGGATGGGAGTGGGTTAAATGGACATATTTTGTTTCAAGTGTCTTATATTCTACTTGTAGTGGTACCATGATAACTACAAAAGTTAACGATTTTAAAAGTGAAAACTAAGTGAACATTTAAGACTATATATTGTAATCTGTAGCATATACATTAGTTTCCTAGGGCTGCTGTAACAAAGTTGCAAAATGCCTGGCTTAAAACAATAGATATTTAGTGTCTGTTTGGGAGGCTATATAGTCAAAAATCAAGGTAGGAGAAGGATCTTTTCCTTGCTTCTTCAACTTCTGGGAGCCTCTGGCATTTCTTGCTTGTGGATGGCATTCTCCCTGTCTTCGCACCACCTGTCCTCTGTGAATATATTTCTCTATACTCTAATTTCCTTTTTCCTAAGGACATAATTCGGATTTAGGGCCCACCCTAATGACCTTATCTAAACTTGATTATCTCACAAAATAAGATCACACTTATAGATATTTGAGGTAAGAGCTTCAATATCTTTTTGAAGAACACAGTTCAATACATAAGTAACTTCTAAAAAAAGTAATGTAAAGAGGTGTATATAAAAACATGTAAAATTTAAATCAAGGTATTTTCAGTTTCTTTACAGAGAAATTTAGCAGCACCCTAAAAGTAATATAGACAGTTATTACTATCATTCTCATTTTCCTGATGCGAATCCTAAGGTTTTAACAAATTAAATAGCCTGCTCAAAGCCTTGCATTAAGTAGATGGTTCATGTTCTTGGTGATTTGAAAACATGCATTTTTAATCACGTCTATTCTTAAACCTTTCTGAGATCATAAGCAGGTAGTTCAAGATCACAGCACTGGCTAGGACTAACCCGAAAGCAGGATATAGAAATTTGTATTCTCAGGCTAGAGGTCTTTTCAAAACAGCATTCTGCTTCCTCTTTCTCTCCGTTTGTAGAGACCTGCTACTATGGATGTCCAAAGGGAGCTCATGCTTAACAAAGTTGATTAATTTTTCAAAGAAGGGGATAGTCAACATAGACATAAGTCACTTGGACTTCTGGTAGGCTTTTGATACAATGCACATCAAAGGCTAATCCATAAGGTTAATGTAGAGGGGGCTGGTGGAGAAATAGTCAATTGGATAAACATTTTACAAGAAGTATACTAATGGAGGGCAAAAAGTCTATAGAAAATGGCCTTGGCACAGGTCAAAAAGATTAATCAATGCCAAGCTTAATCTAGCTCATGTATCAATTACCTGGGAAGTTAAAAATGTGCTCTGTTTTAAAAAACACAAACTTTTGTTGGAGACAGTCAACAGATCTTCTAACAAACCTCACTTGGGATGTTTTTGTCCCCCCCCCCCCTTTTTTTTAACATACTAGGGAAGTAAGGCTCAAAAGAATTCAGTAATGTTACCAGAAAAAAATAAATGAGATCATTTCTGCAAAGAATTTAGCAGTGTTTGGTTTATTATTAGTGCTTGATAAGTTTTAGCTAAGAGTTAAGAAATGGCAGATACTAGTAAATAATCAGTCAATGGGTAAATGAATATAAAATGTGGAGTGGACCTTGCTCTGAGTTTAGAGAAGGCAGCAATCTCTATGAGCCTGAGCTATATGGGAAGCATTTGCAGAGGACTCTGCATGCTTTCTTTGGCCGAGCATGCTTGCTTAGTAACATTTTTAAAAACTGCTGTCCAAGCTGTTAGCTGGAATTGAAAGATACAGTGGTGGTTAGAGGGCCTATTTAGTAAGAGCAGAAAAATGCACTGGGAGTGAATCATTTGTCTGGACACAGAAGGCTGAGTCAGGGAGAATGGACCGTCACGTAGGCAGGTTGGGCTAAAGCCAAGAACATTGGGCAATGATTACTCTGAGGGACAATTTCAAGCCCAGACATTAAGACCCTCTGCAAGCACCCCCCACCCCCACCCAACTCCTTAGTTCATGGTTTTTCCAATGGTCCCTCACTTAAAATTCTAGGGAGGAGATCACAGACTGCTGAAAGAAGGAAAAAGCCAGCTTGCCCTACACTGACTTACTAACAGCACACTGGATGTCATGTCCCAAAAGCCCCATATAATAGGGAAAAATTTTGATTCAATATGAGAAACATTATGCTAAAATCCATGACTTTTCAGTGATAGGGAAACCTCTTTTTAGATGTAATGAGTTCTCCAAATCTAGAGGGATACAAATACACTATACAAGTATACACAAAATAAACTGTAGTGCTGATTTTTTCATTAAGGAGAAGGCCTATTTTGATGATCTTCAACCCAATAATTCCATCATTTTACATTCTGTGTTAAATTAAGAGCCATTAATCAAATATTAGTTTTCCTGGCTTGGAAATATAAAGACTGTGGCTGAAGTTAAGGTAAAAACAATAACAATAATATATTAATTAATAAATAGTTACTAAGAGCCTCCTACATACTAGATGATGTCCCAGGCATTATGGAGGATGGAGAGTTGCATTAAGTATAGTCCCTGTCCTCAGACCTTACATTTAGGGAGGAGAGAATTTTACATAATTCAACTATTTGTCCTTTCTTTCCATCTGAGGGCAAATGTTATTTACTGGCAATGATATTCCAAGCTCTCTTCGAGTCCGTGGGGATGAAATAATGAATAAATTCAGGCATTGGTCTCAAACAGGAAGGACTTTGAGAGCTCTGGAAGGTCAATAACTATTTCTTTGAGGGTATATATTCAGTTGAGCAGTACAGAAGTAGAAGAGGACCTTTTCACATTCAGCCCATATTGTTCCAAAAGGGAGGGAGAGAGAGTGTCTAGTGTCTTAAAAATCTGAAGGAAGTTCAATGTCTAAGCAAGGTGAGGGAGGAAAAGGGATGAGGAGGGAGAAGTGCTCAGGGTGTGTTTTATAAAACCATATTAAGGGGGTTGGGCTTTATCTAAAGATTAATGCAGAGCCACTGATGAGTTTTCAGCAGAGGAGTGACATCAACAGATAGATGTTTTGTAATGATCGCCCTGGCTGTAGTGTGTAGCAACGATTAAAGAAGAGAAATGCTTTAGCAAGCTCTTGAAATGTTGTAAATGGCAAGATATTATAGCTTTGAGGCTAAGAGCAAGGTTCTTGGGTCCACTGATTGTACTTAAATCTTAGTTCTTTCTCTTATTAGCTGAGTGACTGGACAAGACACTTAAACTTTCTTAACTAAGTTCGGCCAGAAAATAGGGGCAATGAAGTGCTTACATTATGAGCTTACCATCAAATCAAATGTGATAAGGTGTGACACATACTGACTGTCATGCCTTGCACACAGTAAACACTCAATAAACTCCGTATTATTACTTAGTATAGGTGATAATGAAATGGATATTGACTGCTAATCTGAGAAACAGGTGCTTAATTATAGAGAAACTTCAGAAGATGGAGATTAGTTGGTTGTTGTCAATCCAGGAAAAGGCATGTTTAGTTACAGTGTTAATTAGCCAGGACACAAGGAGGCAAACACTCATGCCAACAGGAGTCACTTTGCCTAAAGAAAACTAGGAAGTTTCATTTCCCCCAAGAGTGGCAAGAAGACAAAGAGTGATTGATAGATATTTGGATAAAAAGGCCAGCACTCTTGCCACAAGGTGAAACTAGCTTTGTGATGTAATCAATATTCTCTGGGCTCATGTTGAAGTTAGAGTATAGATGAAAGCACATCTTTGCTTAGCTGAATCCCATGCTCTCGGCTGCTTCCCCTACTTCCTTACAGCTTTCTCCAATGTGGTCTTTCTTCATTAAGTCACTTGACATCAAATCTCAGCTCAGGCTCTGCTTCTGAGAAACTCAACCCAAATGTAACCCAAATTTTAGTATTTCCTTTCCCAAATCTAGTTATTTCCCTCAACCTTAAAAATTAGTTCGGGTCTCCTGACTGCAATAAAAAACTACTCACCTGAGACTGCATGATTTAAATGCACATATCATGACCTGTGCATCCAAATTATTATATATAATAAGAAAATATACATATATTTCCTCTTAAAATTTTGATATGAATGATTGTAAGGTTCTTATGGCTACATGTTCCAACAAATAGCATATCATATTAACTTTCAATGAGTACTTCTCTTGCACATTAAATATTGGGCACAGTTTCTAATAAATAGTTGAAGATACTAGGAGTACTAAGAGACTAAGAGTCTTTTGCAACACTGAGTCATAGAATAAGAATTAGAATCAGAGTTTCCAGGTCCTCAACCCCATATACTTTCCGTTACTCCAGCACAGAGGAAGATGCCCAGTGTCCACGGATATCACGTTTGTTTCTTTTCATTTTTTGCTATCATGCCATTCCAATGAGAAGGAATTTTGATCCCTATTTGGTTATATTAGCAAATCAGATACTTTTGGTCTGTCTACCTCAGAGACATTATGGAAAAATCCAAGTATTTGTACAGTTTCAAAAGCCTGCTTTCTATAAATTCACAATGCAAACATTTTCTGGAATTAAGAAAAATAATCCCCATGAAGATCCTCCAATCAAATAGAATACATCCAACAGAAACCGCAAGAAGAGTCACGAATTTTCAGTGTTTAGTCACTGTTAATTCTACACTTCTCTGTACTGCAGCTGGGATTGTCATTTGTTTACAATTCTTAGATAGGATGCTGCAGTCTCCTTTGCCCTGAATTAAGATGTCCCTAGTATTGATTTTTTTGCAACAGGGTTATTGCATATACATTAACACACATATTTAGCCATGAATACCTGGGAAGCTTGAAAGGTCATCTGATGGGGAGGAATGGAGGAAATGTTTCAAGGAGGATAGATGGAGAGCCGCAAGAAACTAGGGCCACAGTAGCTCTATTCTAAATACCTGGTCAGCATTGACTGAATGATTTTTATTTGTACAGCAGAATGTGTAGGGCTATGACAGTAGTAGAAAAAGCATACAACATTTCCAGACCCACTGTGTGGCACAGAATTGGGCACATAGACAGCACCCGGTAAATATTTATTCACTAAATGTTTGAATTTTACATTCTTCTTTGAAGACCAACCCATACGTCAAATATCCTGGAAGACGTCATCATCCAGGAATAAATTCTTTTCCAATCATATACAATTGCAGAGGTGGGAAATGTTCTCTAAAAGACAAAGTTTGCCTGAAGGATAAGAAACTTCAGGCCCCCTCATGTTTCATTTTATGCTGTGCAAGTAATTAGGTGTGTGAAACTGACAAGTGACCTTACTTCTTTGGTTTCCAGTTATCCTGAATATAAAATAAGGGGTCAAGCCAGGAGACTGAGGACTTCTTAATAGTGCCTTGGAATTTTAACATTTTCTGAATTGAACTAAAGTTCCTACACTGTGTAGAAGTTTCCCTGGCCCTAAACAGAATTCCTATGGGGTTTGAGTTCCGTTGAAACATCTTCTAAAGAAAGTGTGCATTTCCCCTACATATAGAATTTGGTGATGGGCAGGTTGCCTGAAAAGATATTTCACTGCAATTAGTTTTCTTTACTCCCTGACAGAAGGTTTCAGAGCCCAGAGGCAACTTCCACCAGGATAAAAATACTCTGCACTGTCAGTAGAAGATATTCTTATATAACACACACTGATTTCTTTCCCCCACTTTGCAAGAACTCAGAGGAATGGTGGGGTTTGCTGACATCCTTGAGCAGGTCATCATGCATTAATGCCTTACTTCCTTGTCTAATATAACCAGAACATTGCTGATTTCAACTATTCTCTGGGTAAGTTGCTAAAGGGAACGGTAGGTCAAGGGTAATGATTACTTTCATTTTTTATTTATTATTTCTTTTAAAAATATTAGAAAAATAATAAAACATTTTATCAAAATTGTGGTTCTCAACTAGAAATGCTTTTGCATCCCCCATCCCCTGCCAGGGGACATGTGGCAATGTCTGGAGACATTTTTGGTTGTCACATCTAGGGAAATTCTACTTGCAACTAGGAGTAGAAGTTAAACATTCTAAAACACTCTACAATATAGAAGATATCTCTCCCAAGAAATTGCTGGGCCCCAAGTTTAGAGATGGAAAGCCTCACATTATAATTAATATTTATACATTAAGAATATATCTATATATATAGATATATATACAGTCACCTGGGTGGCTCAGTTGGTTAAGCATCTGACTCTTGACTTTGGATCAGATCATGATCTCACAGTTCATAAGACCAAGCCTTGTGTTAGTCTCTGCACTAATAGTGTGGAGCCTACTTGGGGTTCCCTCTCTCTCTCTCCCTCTCTCTGCCCCTCTCCCCCCACAGACTGTCTCTAAATAAATTAATAAACTTTGAAAAAATATATATATATTTTAGCACAATAGTGGATTTTTAAAAATTCTGTTCCTGTTTTTCTTCATAACCAAATATGAAGTACATATGGTTTACATATAATTTAGCACTCTTTTTTATTACTATCACATTATAAATATTTTCACATTTATGTTTGTCTTCCTAATTACCATATTTATGGCTGCTTAACAATCCATTGAGTTGATGTACCGCCATATGAAAACCATTCCCCTATTGTTGATTATTCATGTAGCCTGCTTCCAACATGTCCCCTTATTATAAATGATTTGTTATGACAAACTTTCTGGAATATAAATTACTGGGGTCAACAATATGAATATTTTTAAGTCTTCAGTTTTCCAAAGATTTTCCACAGTTAATATTGAAAGCTGGGATATATTTTAAGTGACTTGACATGGTCAGGCTTAAGTATTTTACAAATATTAAGCATATCTAACCAGCATATTGTACATCTTAGCCTTACCCAAGGTGATAGGTCGATTATATATCAATATAGCTGGAAAAAATGTAAAAATAAAAATGACTCGGCATCCTGTGTGTGTGGGGAAAAAGTAGCCATAGAATGACTTAAATTTAATTATTTAACTATCATCCTTCTCATTTAAAATGCAATTTGGAAGAATGAAGCCAAAGAACACTGATGATTTACTTTTTCTAATGTCTAGAAATATGGTTATTCCCTAGACAAAAACAGATGGTAACTTCAAGTTCTTATCCCCACCTCCATAATTTCCCAAAGAAATCTATATGTTACGAAGTTAGTAAAGAATCAGGTCTGAGTACAATAACACATTGTACATTTCAAACCTCTCCGTTGTTTTACTTCAAGTCCCTAAGGGAGGAAAAGAAAATTAGACATGGTAATCCTCCCACTGCTCCATGTTAGAAATAATTAATGGAGCAGTTTATGGTTAGAAATCACATTTTGTGAACCATGGTCTTTTTTTTTTTTTCTTTTTTGGTAACAACTAATTTTTTGATATTCTAATATGATATTATCCTGAGTCTTCTACCCCATTTTAACCTTCATCTTCATAGCCTGGGAACATTGTTCATGGGGTCTTTCTGCTAGAACTATACTTTTTCTCTTCATTAACGTTAGAGCCAAGTAAGTAAAGATTTGAGAAATGCTGGAGTAGACAAGATCAGTGAGGCTGGGGAAGCATCAAAAAGGTAAACAATCAACTACGTGGAGTTGTGGAAGGGGCCCATTCAGCTTAGACTTCAGATTGGCTTCTGTGTGTGAAGTAGTTGGTCCCACGAGCAGTGTGAGCAACACGGGCTCTCAAGTGGAGGTGCAGCTCACAGAAGCTTCAGTCCGTGTTTGCATCCAGCATATCCATCCACATTCACTCCAGAGTGCCTCCTTCACAGAGATCTTCCTGACCCCCCAAGCAGGAAGCCATTTCTCCCTCCTCATTACATAAAAGATCCCTGAGATTATCCCTTTTGTGGGATGCTTTACTTTGTACATTTTTATTTTCTCTTTGATGTCAGGAGTCATATCTCATTCCCTTTTGTGTTCTACATGACAGCTGATACAATGTATTAAAGATAGTTGCTGCCCATTAAATAGTTTTACTGAAATGACAAATGAATGAATATTTATCAAAGAGTACAATTAAAGGGAGGCCAGGGATGCTGACCTTCCCGTTATGCAGATTATGTTTGCAGATACGTGATTGGGTTTGATGGTTCCTGGCGGTAAAGTATTCAGACTTTTAGAGCATTCAATGTCACATACAAATTTGAAGTCTGTATACTTAAGAATTAAGAGCTAAAAGAAGAAAAAAGAGAAAGAGATTCAATAAAAGGAGTCAATGAAAAGGAGAAACATGGAAGAATACACATTGCATTAATTATCTATTGCTGCATAACAAATTACCCCAAAACTTAGAGGCTGAACATAATAAACAGTATCTCACAGTTTCTGTGGGTCCAGAATCCAGGTGGGCTTATCTGGGTCCTCTGGCACTAGGTTTCTTTCTCATGGGTCTGCAATGAAAAATGCAAAAACAAGGCTTCACTTATCTCAAGACTCAAGTGGGAAAGGATCTTCTTCCAAGCTTAGTCATGTGGCTGTTGGAAGGTCTCTGACATCAGTTCTTTGTCTGCCACATGGGCCTTTTTGCAGGCAGTAGGAGGGCTCCAAAAGAGAGAGCACGAGGGACAAGCAAGACAGAAGTCCTATTATTTTCATACGCTCATCTTACAAGTGATATCCCAAAACTTTTATCATAATCCACTTCTTAGAATTGAGTCACTGGGACCAGCTTACACTCAAAGAAAGGGAGATACTCCAGGGCAAGAATAGCAGAAGTGAGGACCATTGTGAGCTATTTTAGAGGATGTTTAATCCTATGGGTGGACAAAGGAAAGTGAAAAAGCTAATAATGAGACTAGTTAGAAAAATTAAGAAACAACAACAACAACAAAGGAGTTAGTGGAGAGAAACAACTACAAGAAAAAGAAAATAGCAAAGTAAAAGTAAAATATGTGGGGAAGGGGATATGAGAAAGCAGAGTCTCTACCCACACTCCAGTTTATGTCAAACTATTTTTTTCCACCTGCTTTTGCCCTAATGAGAGAAACAAATGTCTCCAGAGAGGCTGTCCTCAGAGTAAACCTCCCAAGAGGGGTGCACAACACCACAGAGGACACAAACTGCTGTTTATATTCTTCGTCACGACTGACTGTCTCAATGGGCCTGGAACAACCTTTTAAAAAAGAAGTTTTGATCCTGTAGCCTGCAGAAGAACGAGCTTCAAAATTCTTGACCTTTTCCAGTTGTTCCTAGGGGCCAAAAGTGTTTAGAGAAGTGAAAAATTCAATTTCTCTGCTTGGCTTGTCATTCAGACCTTGAAACGAATAGAGAGACAGATAGACCATTGTAAATATCCCCATGGTTTTGCTCCAAGTCCCTAAGGGAAGGGAAAAATTGGGAAACAGAAACCAACTCACTGCCCCACGATGGTCAGAAATAATCATCTCTGGACAAGAATGGCTATTTCCCCAACAACAGTCTTACCATTTAGTTCTTCTAATACTGCATTATTATAAGTCATCTACATCTCCTTGTATTTAAGGTTTTAAGCCATTTTGTATGTTTACCCCAAACCAGAAAGGAATAGAGGAATCCCAAAGCCCCATGTTGCTTCAGAATCCTCCCCATCATTCGATGACTACACACCAAGCACAGAGGTAATTTTCCTGCCCACTCACAACTTTTAGTAGAACTCTAAGACTTTAATGGACATCTGTATCATAAAGGCTGATGCTGAACTCTGTTTCCAACATTTCCTATATTCTTACCAGTCTATGCCACTATTTTCAAAACCAACCATCAGCTGACATCTTTTGCAAATGTTTTTCCCACCATCTGACATGTCTCTCCTATAGATTTCTCTGTCTAGATGTTTTCTCTTTTAAGGATTAGCTTAGTATTTATTTCCTTCACAAAACCTTTCTTGCCCATACCCCAATCTTGATCAAACTGAGACTCCTGAATCTCCATTACTGAAAAGGTGGACATAGAGCCATCAGAACTTACCACTGTGCACTCTCATTACATACTGAATGGAAATAGAAGGTGTTCCTTTTTAAAAAATGTTTATTTATTCTTGAGGGTAGGGAAGGGAGCAGGGAATGGGCAGAGAGAAAAGGAAACACCAAATCCTAAGCAGGCTCCAGGCTCTGAGCTGTCAGCACGGAGCCCAACGCAGGGCTCAAACTCACAAACCGTGAGACCATGACCTGAGCTGAAGTCGGAGGCTTAACCTACTGAGGCACCCAGATTCCCTTATAACTAGATTTTAAAGCTAATATGTGAGGAAATTCCCTGGTCTTTCCAGAGATTCCTTTGCGAAGAGACAATACCTGCCAAACTGACAAGAAGCAGGTGTTATAATACTTGGCTGTGGAGCTATTTATTAGAAACAAGGAATGAGGTCTAGAGGAAGGAATTACACAAGTGCATGGATACCACTGGGCTGAGAATGACTATCTGATCCCATCTGAGACAGTTACACTGTGCCCCATGGGAAATGCAGATACAGTCTCAGAGATCCTATCTACTCTCTCCCAAATACTTGAACTGAGCAATCATATGGAGCCCATCTGACGCAGCCCTTGTCACATCACATATAAATGGGACAGAGATACTTCTCTTTGGCATGACCAGTGGGCAGAACCTATGCTAACAGCCAATTTTGATGATTGCAGGTTTTCAATGCTCTCCATCTGTTTAGAATTTTAGACTGCGAGGCAGTGGAAATAGAAGTGCCTCTTTCACCTCTCTATAGACAAAGCCGATGTAAACCTACATGATGCTAGCTAGGCAATGACCTAGGAGTTGTGTGCATAAAACTGACCTTCAACATAAAACTGACCTTTAGCTATTGGTCTGAGGTATGGTATATCCAAACCCAAGTGGACAGAGAACAACGTCAAGGGCAGTGCACACACAGCTTGAAAAAGAGCTGAGGCTCAACAGACATCCCCTCGCTTACACCGAGTAAACACAACACAACTGCGTGGTATTCATGAAAACAACATTTGCATAATACGCTGATGATATCCTGAAAGCTCAGAGGAAGGTAACATTTAGTTTGAGAGTTTAAGGAGGAAAATCTTATTTGTTGTGTGCTATGATTGATTTTGATATTGAAATGGTTTTTAAAATGTTATCTACATTACATATTAAAACTGCTTAAACACAGGCATATATACTTATATGTATGTTTGTATGTATTCATATGTGTGTATAAATATGTATATATATACATGCATACTTATGTATATATGCATATGTTTGTATATATATTTATATATAGAGAAAGAGACACTGTTTTCTATTTGGCTTTATGCTAGGTGATTTGGAAGGTGTACGAAGATTTGCTTTGGCTTCAGGAAAACTTCAGTGTGTATGGAAAGGCTTGGCTTACACAATCCTTAGTGAAGTAGGAAAAAAATCAAGTAGAAAAATGTGTGTTTGGAAGGCTCCAGAAAGGCCACCTAGCCCTTCAAATCAACTTTCATGGGACAAAGCTGCTGATGCCCAGAAAGGGAAACTGAGGGGAAAGTACCCATGAGAACATTAGGTTCTCCTGATTTTTGGATCAAAAATAAAAGAAACTCCTAGACTATAGATGCTGGCGAGGGTGTGAAGAGATGGGCACCCTCTTACACTGTTGGTGGGAGTGTAAACTGGTGCAGCTGCTCTGGAACAGTGTGGAGGTTCCTCAAAAAACTATTGATAGACCTCTCCTATGACCCAGCTATGGCACTGCTAGGGATCTACCCAAGGGATACAGAAGTGCTGATGCATAGGAGCATATGTACCCCAGTGTTCACAACAGCAATGTCAACAATAGCCAATACATGGAAAGAGCCTAAATGTCCATCACCTGATGAGTGGATCAAGAAGATGTGGTGTATATATATATATATTACATGGCACTGAGAAAGAATGAAGTCTGGCCATTTGTAGGAAAGTGGATGGACCTCGAGGGTGTCATGCTAAGCGAAATAAGTCAGGCAGAGAAAGACAGATACCATATGTTTGCACTCATGGGTCTAATAGGAGAAAAGGAGAAACCTAATGGAGGAGCAGGCGGAGGGGAAGAGGGAAAGAGAGTTGAGGAGAGAGAGGGACGCAAAACTTGAGAGACTATTGAATACTGAAAACGAACTGAGGGCTGAAGGGGGAGGGGGGAAAAGAGGTGGAGGTGATGGAGGAGGGCACTTGTGGAGAAGAGCACTGGGTGTTGTATGGAAACCAATTTGACAATAAACTACTTAAAAAAAAAAAAAAGAAACTCCTATTCTTTCCTCACTAACCATGACAGTATTACTCTAGTTTTGTAAGCAGAATGCCAGGTCTGAACATTGACTGTTGTCCTGTTTTTAAACTTTTGTATTTTACCATGACCACACTGTGAAATCTCTAAGAACCTCAATTTTCTTGTTTCTACTTGCAAGTTTGTAATAATGATTAATCAATTGATATACAAGGAATATTTAGATTCTGGTACATAATACTTATTCAATTAATGTTAGCTATTGTTCTTACTATTATCATCATTATTGCTGTTATAGTTCCTTGTGACCTTGGCCATATATTAAACACTCTGATTAAGACAGAAATGATTCAATGGCTCATTCAATAGCTCATTGATATTACCTATTCTGTGAAGTTCTCCTAGGCTTCCTCCCACATAGTACTTTATAAAGACCTTTGTAATAGTGTCAGTGGTGTTATTTTTACACACCCACAGCTTCATCAGATTATGTGCTCCTAGGAGTGGGGACTATATTTTCTTTCTGATTATTTCAGCACTAATCAGGAGCCTAACAAATGTTCCAAAACACGTTTGTTCTGCTTATGAATGGACTCTAACATGGTGATTGTGTCAATATTGGCCCAATGGTGGGGCACTTGGATGGCTCAGTTGGCTAAGTGTCCAATTTTGGCTCAGGACATGATTTTGCGGTTTGTGAGTTTGAGCCCCGTGTCGGGCTCTGTGCTAACAGCTCAGAGCCTGGAGGCTGCTTCGGATTCTGCGTCTCCTTCTCTCTCTCTCTGCCCCTCCCCTGCTCACACTGTCTCTGTCTCTCTCACAAATAAATAAACATTAAAAAAAAAAAAAGATTGGCCCAATGGTGTATTGGAACAAAAAAACAAAAGATAAATAATAAGCACATGATAGCTGCAGCACAGGGCTCATTTGGGAACTTCCAAACTACACACTTTGTATCATCACCATCACTGTCACCATCATCTTCATCACTGCTAGGATTTATTGAGAGCTTAGTATATAGAAATACTAGACTCACGTTATCATTTTTAATGTATCATAAATTGGGAATTAGGAATCATGACTCCCCTACTGCAAATGAGAAAACATTCCACATGTGGCAGTCTGTCTTAAGACACAGTTTGGTATCATTCCATCTTGCACACAAGTGAGTGCTTTTCAGAGAGACAGTGTGAGATATGCCCTGATTGGCTTTGCCCAGGTACACATATTTCACCCACAATCCTTGTCCCTGCCTCGATCCATCCCCTTCCCTACGCTCTCATTTTCCCATTTATGAATGGGGGAAGAAAAGAAACTCAATAGCCCCGTTAATTCTCTTAGTGACACAGCCAAGTTTTCTTGGCTCTGAAGGACTTGCCCTCCCGACTCAATGCACCATGTACCAAAGGTAATTAGGGCAACTTATTTAAAACTTACGATCTAATTAGTGGCTTTTAATGGTAGTTAATTACATAGAGAGCAACAAAGCAGTTACATTTCCAACCAAGCTTTCTCCCAGACTGAGACAGGAACAGGTATTTATTTGAAGTCATAAAGGAGAAGGGACACTACAGTTAACATCTAATTACACAGAATTGTCCCTGGTAATTATGAGCAGTGTGATTTTATTTATCTGACAATTATAGGGGCTTTGCAAAATCTTTGACCTGGGAGACTTGGAAAGGGGACAGAGAAGGAATTAAATGCTATGTAGTGTCCAGGCATATGTTAAAAATTACCCAGCTGGGGGCACCTGGGTGGCTCAGTAGGTTAAGCGTCTGATTCTTGATTTCAGCTCAGGTCATGACTGCGTGATAGTGAGATCAAGTCTTATGTAGGGCTTAATGCAGAGCATGGAGCATGCTTGGGATCTTCTCTTTCTCTCTCTGCTCCTTTTCTGCTTGTGTTCTCTCTCTCTCTCTCTCTCTCTCTCTCTCTCAAAATAAATGAATACATAGTTTTAAAAAATTACCTGGAAGCTGGAATGGACAGGTAAAGATAATGGGGTGGAATTCTCTCACTTCTATTAGAGAGGTAATACAAGGTACACTGGAATATGGAATATAAACAATGTTAAGACCGAACTAACTAATGAAACTTCTAACTCAAATACCAACTTCACCACTTGCTAACTTGGCATGAAACTCATCACGCAAAGGCTCAGTTTTCTAAAAATAATATTTTCCCTGTGTAGGTGTTGGAGACATGAACTCATTTGTCCCTCAAATGTTTGTTTCATGAGTGATTATACTGGTCCCAGAGTTAGAGAAAAATAAGGCATTACATCTCCCCTTGAGAGTCTTCAAGTTTAGTAAGAAATATGGAAATAAATAACATTAATGGCCCATTTCAAGTTTAGAGATATTCTAAGATCATGGGTAAGTTATATAATATTATAATGTATTATTATAATGCTATTATAATTATTATGATTATTATAGCATTATACCATTATTATAATTCAATTTAACATTCATTAAGAACTTGATATATGCTGGTAACTCCAGTGACTTGCCTGTCTGTGGAAGGTAATGCCTCCATTAAGACTTTAGGTAGAGGGTGCCAGGATGGCTCCATCCGTTAAGCAACCAACCTTGGATCAGGTCATGATTTCGTGGTTCGTGAGTTAAAGCCCCACATCAGGCTCTCTACTGTCAGCATGGAGCCTACTTTGAGTCCTCTGTCTTCCTCCCTCTGCCTCTCCTCAACACTGTCTTACTCTCTTCCTCAGAAATAAATAAACATTAAAAAAAAAAAATAAGACTTGACATAGTATAAAGTAGGATCTCAACCAAATTGTTAGGTGTGTCAGGTCATTTGAACCTCCATGCCCTTTACATTAGTTTTGTCACCCCCTAGTATATCCTTCCTAAGGCAGCCAGTGTCTTTCTTTATAGAGGTTGGGCTTCGGAATCAGACAGACCTGGATTCAGAGTCAGATGCACCCCCTTCTAGTTCCGTATGATTCAATTTCCTCACCGGTAAAATGCCAGCAGTACAGTGTTACTTCTTGGAAGGACCGAAATCCTCCAACTGATTCCATACCCATTCAACATGGTCTTAATTAAGGTTTTTCAATCCAGTTATTCCTAATAAAATATAAACATTAGTGATTATTATAGATTCTAGGTCTGGAGGCAATATAGTTAGTGAGAAAACAGTTTCCAGACTCAACCTGGATATGTTCTCTTGACAAAAGTACCTTCTTTTACACCTTGGGTTGCATATGTACCCTTATATCACTGAACATATTTACTTGGCTCTTTTCTGTGGTCCTTCAAAATTTTATTTTAATGTGACATTGAACTTTGATTTTTCAGTAAATGCAGTTTAGTTTATGGAAATAGTGCAAAATAGGGGAATGGTTCCAAACTGAGAATCATGTGATTTGGGTTCTGACCCTAATAATTTGGTCATAATATATGAGACGATAGAGGAGTCATTGTTCCGAGTTCCTATTTCTGTACTTCTAGACTAGAGAGCTGGTGGGAAGAGGGGGACTCTATGGTCCCTTCCATAATTAATAATCGATGGTTCTAAAAAATTTTACTTTCACTTTCTTCACCTACCCTCACTCCGTCTCCAGAGAACTAAAAATAAAATTCTTGCCACCCCAGCCCTCAGAATAGTATTCATCCTAAAAGGTTTTCCTGGAGAAAACACTATACGCTAGAGGGTATTTTGCAGGAGGGGTGTAAACAATGAAGGTATATCTTATTTTTTCTAAGTTTTTAATTTTATATTATTTTTACCTAATCAGTGAGACAGTAAGACCAAGAAACATGCCACACAGCTACTTTGTATACTTCTTAGTGCCTCAGGGTTGTGGGCACATGATCTGTAGTAGCTGAATTTTACCTTCCACTCACTATTAAATGTGGATGCTAATAAGAAAGGGGTATAAAAGGCCCATTTGATTATAAGGAATAGAGGGTTAAATCTGTGCACAGAAAATTTTGTTTTAATTATTATTCTGTACTCACAGAACTCTGTAACACGAATTTCTATAAATTTCTATCTCTAAAATACAAGCCCATGACAGGAAAAAAGAAATCCAGAAGCTGGCAAATGGTCATACATTATTGAGTCCGAGCCTGAAGTGTGGATGTGAGCATGCGTGCTGGCTCTAGGTGCAGCTCTGCCACTAAAATACGGAGGGATCTACAGCGAGTCCCTGAACCCCAGACCAGAGGCACTGACCATGCCCACGAAGGCTGCTCGCCCAATGAGAGTTTTCGATTTATGTTCCCAGGCAAAGCTTCCTACTCTTAGGAGTATTTTAAAGTGCTCATTCCAGGCACAAGCTGTTCTTCATTTCTTCTTCCTTCTGTTCCTTCTTTTTCCCCTTCCAATGACCCATTTATTCAAAACATACTTATTATATATCATTCATGGGTTAGTAATTTTTCTAGATACCAAGGCCCCAACTGAATAAAAGTTGACAAAATTCCATGTTCCAATTTTTTTATTTTGAAAGTTTATTTATTTATTTATTTTGAGAGAGAGAGAGAAAGAAAGAGAGAGCACATGAACAAGCGGGGGACAGTGGGGGGGGGAGAGAGAGAGAGAGAGAGAGAGAGAGAGAATCCCAACAGGCTTCATACCTTCAGCATAGAGCCCAACATGGGGCTCGATCTCACAAACTATGAGATCATATAGATCATATCCTGCACCAAAATCAAGAGTCAGACACTTAATGATTGAGTCACCCAGGTACCCTCAAAATCCATGTGACTGATGTACTTGATTGTCTATTGGGGGAGGACAAATGTTTTAGAAAGCAACAGGTGCTATGGGGAAAAAATTAAGCAGGAAAGGGGGATCAGGAGTGTTTGGGGATGCAGCAATTCTAAATAAATGGCTTGGGAAAGCCCAGGGGGGTAAATGAAGGCCCCACAGAGGTACGTGAGAGATGGGGTAACTTAGCAGAAGAGCATTCCAGGTATAGGGGAGCGCAGGGCATCGGTCTGGTATGCTTGAAGGACAGCAAGCAGGGCAGATCTGTTGCTTGAACTGTGTGAACAAGGAGAGAGGAGGATGAGATGAGAAGAAGCAGCAGCAGCCAGATTATAGGTGGCTTTGTAGGCAGTTAGCTTCTCCTTAGAGCAGAAAAGGAAGCATTTGGGAAGGGGTGCCTCATGGTCTTTTTATTTTAATAGGATCACTCTGGCTACTATGAGAAGGGTAGAGGGACAGGTGGCTTCTACAGTATTTTGCTGTATTGAGATGGCATGTGTTTATGACACAAAGCCGGCTGCTGAGGAGGTGAGGAGAGATGGTCAGACTTTAAACATACTGTGAAGATTTTATTTTCTACTTGATGTCAACTACAGAACTTGACTTCCTTCAGAGTCCCTCGTCTATACTACATGTTATAAACAACTAAGTACTCAAGATGTGAAAATAACAGGAAATTCCCCTTCCCGAAGGTGAGATAAACTTTCAGATTATGGCATCATGGCTTTGAGCCTTCCAGCTGGCCTGCTATGTTTTCTTTCATTCAACAGCTATATTTTTTAATAACCCACCATAGTTCAGACATGTGAATCAGAGTTACATCTAGTGGTCAGAAACTTACAAAATAAGTTATTATAATGAAATATATGTTAATTGATACCTAAACTTAACTGCTCAGGACATGGGTGATGTTAGTTCTTCCTCATCACTTAGTAAAGCACTATATCTGCAGATTAAGTGTCATCCTAAGCCATACAGAGCCCTGATTTATATAATCCCAGTAGCAGCTTCACCTTGTGCCATCTTGACTGTGGCCCTAGCTTCCATGTCCCCTAACAGCTCTTTTATCAGGGCCTTTCATATCCAAACCACATTTTACTCAATGAGGACATTCATTAGGAATTGCATTGAGATGAATCAGAAGCAACTCCGTAATGAAATTCCAATGATATATAAACCAGTATTTTATGTTTTATATGTACTAGAGGTGGAATAATGAAAATTTCTGATAAATTTAAGTTCACATTGTATTTGCACCATTCTGTATTCTTTGTTATAAAGTGAAGTGGACTGATTAACAAACACAGACTAAGGTGTAGGTAGTATTGGAGCATTCCTGGTATATTTAAGACTTCAAAGATGTTTGTATCATCAGTGTTAAATCCAGAGGGTAATTCCAAAATCTCAGGATGTTAGGTGTCCTGGGATAGATTCTTCTGAGTAAGTGTTTTGCAGGACCTCCTCTGATAAGGTGGTCTTGGGAACAGAAAGAGAGATTGAACCATTGAGAACCTCCCTTCCAATTTCCAGAAAAACAAGAAAATTAGTCCAGAAGCAGAAGCTGTCCTGACCACAGTCATGGGATTAATAAGTGGCAGAAGTGGCATCTGACTCAGCTTTATGGACCTCTACGTAATCCTTGCCCTGTTACACTGTGCTATGCCTCTTCATAGTCCAGTGGCCATACAAACAAAAAAGGTCCCAACCAGCAAGAATTCTTCCTTGTCTTCATTATAGCATATTCATGTCCTAAAAAAACAACTATATTTGTGTCCCAAATCCAAAAGAAGTGAACACTGATACTCATTTTACTTTTTTCCCCTACAAAACACACGGGGAATTAAGATAGTTGAAAATCATCAACTCATTCCTCTAGGATATTTCTCTGTTGGTACAGCTCTCTTTCTAAGAAACTACTGCTAATTTTAGATTAGCTGTAAATATACTTTGACTGTATTTTTTACTTAATAATTTTACTATTTTTAGAGAATCTGCTTATGGTTATGTATATTTATTTTGTTGGAAGTTCAGCTTATCTGAGTCGGGAAATACAGACACACACACATGCACATACACATATGTGTTCCAGTTACTGTTACGCTTTAGACTCAGCATCTCACTATGACATCTTCAGAAACCACAGTTAGCTACCCTGAGTTTGTAGAAACATTTGGAGAGCAAGAGAAACATTCCAAAAGAGAATATATTTATTAATAGATAAAAACAATTGTATATTAAAAAAAATTAATGTTTTTATTTTTGAGAGAGAGAGAGAAACAGAGCATGAATGGGACAGGAGCAGAGAGAGAGGGAGACACAGAATCCAAAGCAGACTCCAGGCTCTGAGCTGTCAGCACAGAGCCCCACATGGGGCTCAAACCCACAATACATGAGATCATGACCTGAGCCCAAGTCTGATGCATAACTGACTGGACCACCCAGGCTCTCTGCAAATGCATATCTTAAAGCACCGTGTACTTATATTACCTTATTTCTAATATTGTATCTTATACATTCCTTTATAGCTTATAAAAATTATGTAGTCTTACCATTTTAATAAAATTTAAATGATTGTGAAGTTAGTTAAGGAAAGCAATTTTATGTCTCTTAGATGAAGAAACTGAGGCGAAGAAACTAATTGTCTTATTATGGCAATAGTTTTGAGGAAGAGTAGGTTCCATACTTCCTCACCTATTTGTCCATATTCTGACCACTACTGACTGTATGTGCCAAGGTGGTACTGATGCATAGTGTGAAGCGACACTGGCTATCCAGCTGAGGACAGAACATAACAACATAGTCTATCAGACTTCCTCAACATCCTTTAGGAAGTCTTAGAGTACGGTGTTGGCAAACATAATCAGGAATCTGAAGATCATTAAGTTTATACCTGTAAGTCATAATGAATTCTTCCTTCTCCTTATTGACAAAACTTTCAGCACTGCCTTACTTATTCTTATCCATGGTGGCTTCCTGCTTTCTTCTACCAACATTTCTCTCCCTGGAACATGGAATATTACTACCCTAAAACCAACCACACTGGCAGCAGCTCTGCTACATTGCTCATCACATTTCTGTTCTGTTTGTGCATTGAGCTGTGGGAGGGAGTTATAAAAGTGGCATGTTAGGACGGCATGAGACCATTAAAGCCATCAATCACAGCCTGATAATGTCAATGCTACATAGTAACATGTTCAAATGATTTTTTTCCTGTGGTAAAATCCGAACTAGACTGAGGGATTCCTACCTTCACCTATGCGGGAGTAACTGCTACAGGATATTCCCTCCCACTCTAAACTACCAGAAAAATGGATATAAGGTATGAAGCAATTTGTTTCAGATATTGGACAAGCAAGCAGTATAGGTTATGACACCTGAGAAGAGAAACCAACAAGGTGTGATCTATGATCATCCAGACTTTCTACCTAGAGGACATTTTCAGGCCAATATGCAAGCTAAGTCCAGTGGATTCACTGAGGTGGGGGTGGCGGGAAGAGTTCAGGGAGACTGAGATGGCTAGAATTTTCAGTGAACAAGTTTAAGAGGAGAGAGTTAAGCAAAGCAAAAACTCCAAAAATCAACACAAGACTCTTAGAGTCTGAACTGAATATTGATCTGCACATGTGCAGGATGAAATTTCATAAAGCCATATGACAAGAGCAACTGCCAAAAAAAAAAGAACCTGAGAGCTGTAAGCTTAAAAATTCCTTAAGCTCATACCAGGTTAGGGATCATTTAATATCCCATCAGCTTCAAAGGAAAGACTTCAGTGAATTCAAAAGTCATTCAGTAAAGGACCCCAATATGACCCCTGGCTCTGAGGTAAAGACTACTCTAGATTTGAGGGAGGGGGAGAGGTTTAAAATGGGCTTCAAAATTATTGAGTTGATCCACAAATACAATTCAGGACCAAACTACATTCAACATTCTTTAAGAAAAACAACAGAATTCAGCCCTCAGCAATGTAAAATTCATATGTGGCAGGAAATAAAAACTTAGATTCAAAAATAAGCAGGAAAAAGTGACACAGAATCAGAAGAAAATGGACAACAACAACAAAAAGGCTTAGAATGGCAAGAGATGAGGGAACCAAAAAGAGAGGAACTCTTAATTTAGCTAGGTTAAATATTATAAATGTGCTCAAGGAATTAAAAAGAATATATAAAGACAGAATAATTATCTGAAATGAAATATTCACCAATGGGAGCCTGGAAAGCTCAGTTAGTGAAATGACCAACACTTGATATTTGGCTCTGGTCATGATCTCACAGTTGTAAGATTGATCCCCACAATGGGCTGGGTAT
Source organism: Helogale parvula (assembly GCA_004023845.1). Taxonomy (NCBI): domain Eukaryota; kingdom Metazoa; phylum Chordata; class Mammalia; order Carnivora; family Herpestidae; genus Helogale; species Helogale parvula. The sequence continues at coordinate 12,299 of PJEM01005530.1, read as the reverse complement.
GGAGCCTGCTCAAGATTCTCTCTCTCCCTCTGTCCTTCCCCAACTCATGCCTGTGTTCCCTCTCTTTCTCAAAAAAAAAAATAAATAAATAAATAAAATTCAGGGGTTCCTGGGTGGCTCCATCAGTTAAGTGTCCGACTTTGGCTCAGGTCATGATCTCATGGTTCATGAGTTTGAGCCCCATGTCAGGCTCTGTGCTGACACCTTAGGGCCTGTAGACTGCTTTGAAGTCTGTGTCTCCCTCTCTTTCTGCCTCATGTAAAAGGTTTTTTAAATAAACATTTAAAAAATATTCATCAATTTGGCTTAATACCAGAAGACAAATCAGCAAAGTAAAAGCTAGAACAAGAAGAACTATCTGAACCAAAGCATAAAGGCAAAGAGTTTGAAGACAAAATAAACAGGGCACCAATATCACACAAAATAATAACAAGCATGGTAATTAAAACTCAGTACAGAGAAAGAAAGAGTAAGGAGAAGATTACGGCAGGAATAACTATTTTTTTTTAACTTGGTGAAAATAATAAATACAGAAATCCAGAAATCTCAACAAACCCTTCGAAGGAGAAAAAACAAAGAGAATGGCAGTTAAGCATATCATATTCAAATTGCTGAAAACCAGTGATGAAGACAAAAATATTTATAATAACAAAGGCAAAACAACACATTAGTTACAGAAGTGAAAATGACCACCATCATTAGAGAACCTGGAGGAGGGCACAATGGTCTCTTTAAAGCCCCGAAAGAAAACAAAAATTAACCTAGAATTCTATACTGTATGGAAAACAAGACTTCTTTTAGCAGAAGCTAAAAATCTGCCATCTACAAACATGCTCCAAAATAATTGTTAAAGGCAGTTCCTCTGACAGAGGAGAAAGGATATCAGATGGGAAAATGGACCAATAAAAAGGAGTGAATACAACAGAAATTGTAACTAACAAAGATATGGTGTTAACTTAATTTTAAATACAATTAATTGTAAAGCAAAGGGGCACCTGGGTGGCTCAGTCTGTTAAGCATCCAATTCTTGATTTCAGCTCAGGTCATGATCTCACAGTTGTGGGTTCGAGCTCCACATCAGCTCCAAGCTGGCAGTGTAGAGCCTGATTGGGATTGGGATTCTCTCTCCCTCTCTCTCTGCCCCTTCCCTGACTGCTCTTTTTCCCTCTGCCCTCTCTCTGTCTCACAGTAAATAAACAACAATAAAAAAAATTACAGCAAAAATAATAATATACTATGAGGTTTAGAACATATATAAACAGTGTGTCTTTACCATTTCTCTGTACCATTGTTTCAGTGGTTATCCACTGCAGTAAAAGAAGAAAATTTTTTACATTTATTTTTTGAGAGAGAGCGAGAGAGAGCGAGCGAGCAAGCGAGCGAGGCCGGGAGGGGCAGAGAGAGAGAGAGAGAGAGAGAGAGAGAGAGAGAGAGAGAATCCCAAGCAGGCTTTGCACTGTTAGTGCGAAGCCTAATGTGGGCTTGAACCTATGAACTGTGAGATCAAGACCTGAGTCAAAAACAAGAATTGGATACTCCACCAACTGAGCCATGCAGGCACCCCAAGAAGAAAATGTTTTAAAAACAACTCGAACCATGAAAGGATTTAAGAAACAACAGGATACAAAATCAGCATCTAACCCCAGAAGTCTTTCTATATATTAGTAAACAAAAAAGAAAAAAATTGAAAATATACCATATTGCAATCCCCTATAAAATTTTAAAATATTGGGATCCATTTAAGACCCATACTATAAAAAATAATGAAAGATTTCTGAGAGAATCTAAGAAGGATTCAAATAAATGAAGAGAAATACAGCAATAACAGGTCAGAAGACATAATCCTGTGGAGATATTAATAGTCTCAAATGTATCTGTTGTCTTCATGCAAACTTTATTAAAATCTCAGCAGGCCTATTTGTAGAAATTGACATATCAATGTTGAAATTTATACTGGAAAATAAAAACAAAGATAGCTAAAATTGTCCTGAAAATTAAAACCAAAATTTCAAAACATGACACTATCTAATTTCAAGACTCATCCTTAACTGACTATCAGTAAGACGCTGTGACATGTCTACAAGCACATATGTAGAGACTGGAGCAAAACAGAGAGATACACATATGTGGCTGGGCAATTTGCAGGAAACTGCTAAAGCGTTTACATAAAATATATATATATTATTTCTAACAAATACAACTTAAACTACCAGATACTGGTATGGAAAAATCTTAGACCCTTAACTCACATCATCTATCAAAAACAAAACAAAACTTTGCAGTGGATTATTGAGCTAAATGCAAATGCTAAAATTAAGAATTTCTAGAAGAAAACCTTAGCAGAAAATAATTTCATAGATAAAATGAAAATGCACAAACCATAAAAACACTGATAAATCAGACTTAATCAAAATTTAAAACGTGTCTTCTTCAAAATACACCAGTAAGGAAAAGGCAGTATGCACACAAAGGACTAATATCCAAAATATATGCAGAGCTTTTACTTTTTAAGATTTTTTTTAAAGTTTATTTATTTTGAGAGAGAGAGACAGACAGAGTGAGCAGGGGAGGGGGAAGGGCAAAGAGAGAGAGGAGAGAGATAATCCCAAGCAAGTTGCACACTGTCAGCTTGGAGTCTGACATGGGGCTCAAACCCATGAAACATGAATTTATGACCTGAGCTGAAATCAAGAGTCAGATACTTAACAGACTGAGCCACCTAGACACCCTTACTTTTTTTTATTGAGAGAGAGAGAGAGAGAAAATGTGTCTTAAGCAGGCTCCATGCCTAGCATGGAACCTGATGTGGGACTCAATCCCACAATTCTGGGATCATGACCCGAGTAAATATCAAGAGTTGGTCGCTCAACCGACTGAGTCACTCAGGTGCCCCAACACTTTATAATATAAAAACCCACCCATTAAAAACTAAAAAATGAATTTGAACATAAACTTAACAAAAATGAACAAATTACCAATAAGCATATGAAAAAAGATTCTTGACATTATTCATCATAAAAATGCATACTGGAAGCACAAGGAGACACCACCAGACACTCACTAAAATGGCTAAACTGTAAAGCATTGACAATACCAAATATTGTTGAGGATGTGGAGCAACTGGAATCTACAAACATTGCTAGTAGGAATGCAAAAATGGTACATCCATTCTGGGAAGCAGTTTGACAATTTCCTGTATAGCTAAAAACATAGCGCATAACCCAGCAATTCCACTTCTAGGTATTCACCTGAAGAAAATGAAAATCTATGTTTCCACAAAACTTTATGCAAATGTTCATATTTTTATTTTTAAAAAGTCCATCAACAAATAGATTCATAGATTTTAGCCTATTCTTCCCATAAAATAGGACTTGGAATGACACGTTTGCGATTAATTCACATTGTTGCATGCTCATTGCTTTTTACTGCTAAGTGACAAGAGCCTGACACAGAAGACTATATACTGTAGGAAACATCCCAGAAAAAGCAAAACCATCATGAGAGAAAGCAGATCAGATGTGCTTCAACTGGGAGAGGAGACATGTCTTTTGGGGGATGGCTATTTGGGGGATGATGGAAATACTTCATGTCATGACTATGCTGAAAGTTACATGAAAGCATACATTTGTGAAAGCTTATGGTATTGCGAATGTAAAATAGGTACATTTTGTTGTACGTAAAATAGGCTTCAATAAAGTTGAATGAACAGCATCTGAACTAGATCGTGACAAAAATGCTCCCTTTATCATCTGTCTCCGATCGCCCTCTAACCCTATCCTCTGTTCTTCTCCTCCAGATTTGGTTCTTTTTTTTTTTTTTTTCAGACTTGGTTCTGACAACACTGACTTAAATTTCTTAAATGTGCCAGGAGCACTCCTGCCTTCTGGACTATTATTTTGCCGTATTGCCTCTGCCAGAGAGATCCCGTGGCTCTCTTAGTACTTCCTTTAGGTCTTTATTCATATGTTATCTTGTGACTGAGGTCTTTCTCAAAAACCATACTTAAAATGTTCTATTCTTTCCTGAACTCAGAATACCCTAGTCCCTTCATCTCCTAACTTTTCTCTGTAGCCCTTGTCATATATCATGTTAAACATTCCACTTATTCAATTACTTAACTATCCAACCCACCAAAACATAAGCTCTATGAGAGCAAAGATTATCAGTTTTGCTCACTATTATCTTCCCAGTTTCTACAATCATCATGAACACAAAGTAGGTCCTCAGTCTTTTTTCTCCATTATATTATTATTCTTCAACCATTTTTGACTAAATTCACATTTTCTTCTGGCACAAGGTTTTATAATCCATATGAAAGAAAATTGCAATATCACTCACTATAGAATGTTCTAGTACCATTTCCCAAGAGGCTAGGTCTAGAAATAAGAATAAAATGGCAGGGATGTGAGGTAGTGGTGGCAATGCCATTTAAAGGTATTACGTCAAAGAACCTGGAAATAATTCAGCATTCTCTGATACCAAAGAAATCCTTTTTAATACAGTTATTTATTTTTTGAAGTTTTTTTTTAATTTGAAAGAGAGAATATATGTACATAAGGTGGGGGGACAGGAGGAGAGTGTGAATCTCAAGAAGGCCCCATGCTCAGTGCAGAGCCTGTCAGGGGGCTCAAACCCATGACCCTGGGATCATGACCTGAGCTGAAATCAAGAGTCGGATGCCCAACCAACTGAGCCTTCCAGGTAACTCTATAATAATGTTTTTGAAGGAAATATCTATGTATAAAATATTTTCAGATGGTAAGCAGTATAACACTTTGGTGTTAGCTGAAGCTCTGACCACATTCTAATGAGCAGAACTTGAACATATGGAACAATGTTTTCAGGCCAAAGCTTACTATTCCTCTATTTTACCCTCCAAATCCAATCTTAGGTGGTCTGTCTTACCAGTATGATTCCAGGGTTTGAAAAAATGGGGAGGGGTACAGATACAAAGAGAAAATGAACATTTTTAGATATTTTAATGACACTGAGTCTTCAAGCCCTCTAGCCAGCATGGCCCAATCAATGCCTGAAACCTGATTAATTACACTGCCATTTCTTTTTCTTGGGAAGAGCACAGATACGGTGAAAATAAAGAATTGAAAGGTGAAAATAAAGAACCTAAGTGCCTTCCTTCCCTATAGGACTCTAGTAATAGTGACAAATAAAATAATTTCTCCTTGTAAATGATTTTCCAAGATGTTCCCAGAGGTCCTCAGTCACTCAAAAAACTGTATCCTAAAACTGGTAGTAACCAATTAGCCAACACTCTGGAGATGGATGAAATGACCTTAATGTCATCAAGATGGGTGGCCATCTCTACATGATTGGGTGTTGCTGTGGACTGATTTGCGGCCATTTTTATGGTTCAGTACCACAAAGCAATTAACAGTGAATGAGTGAGCTTTCCCAACCTTTACTAGAAATGGTTGCTGTTTATCATTGTGTCAGAATCCTGGCAGATTCAAGAAATCTAAATTTAACAGGTGACTGCTTCCTCCATGGCTGATTGCAGTCAATGGATCTTCAGGATACCAACTCCCATTTGGGTGATCCGGACCAGTAGAACAAGCTGCTGAAAAGAAGGGGGATGAATGGGGGCCACTTTAGAATCCTTCATGCAGGAAGGTTCTACGCAACTCTTGCACTCCTGCATGATGACTTTTTCAATTGATTGCAGCAGATTTTGACAACTGTTCCAATTTAAGCTGTAGTGGTGGGAAAATAGCTAGAGAGGTAGATGTAGTTGTAGATATAAATATATTCAAATTTAGTCAGTCATTACCCCATTATCATTGACTGATGTCCTCTTGGACTACTTAAAAATAGCTTTATTATTTTTTTAATTCCTTGAGGTCAAACTGGGGTCAATGAAGGCATGTTAGATAATATTTAAAATCCCAGTCCCTCTGGGTTGGTCAGTATGGTCCTAGGTATACAATAATCTTCAGAAAAGATCAATCTTCTCTCACTGCTGTATTTATACCATAGCAGATGATGCCTGGCAGTGATACTTCCCTATAGTCAAATGGTAAACACTGATGACTGAGGTTAATCTTCCATTGATGTAGGAGAGAATAATTCCCAGAAAATCAGCCCACCATTTCTCACACAGAGAAGAATGAGAAAAATAAACATATCCCCACATTAGAAGTCTAATACTGTCCTCATAATAAACCTGCATAAGAGGTATTATTATCACCATTTTAAAAATAAGAAAATTAGGGTGGAAAGAAATTAAAATTACTTGCCTGAAATCACGCAGATCAGATGCAGTAAAGCTGACTTTTAAATACAGGCATCTAGCTCCAGAGTCTGTGATCTTGAGTAACATACAATGGCACCTCTCAATGTTAGGTCTAAGGTAATCCTCTACTTTGGGAACCTGAACGTAAATGGTTATCTGTGATTTCTTAAGCATTCCTCTAAATGAATTCCAAAAGTTCCTTAAGAATATAGTCACAAATATGGAAAATGTGGTATATCCATAAAATGGAATAGTATTCAGCCACTAACAAGAGACGAGGTACAAATACATGCTTTGACACGAATGAGCCTTGGAAACATTATGCTATGTCAAAGAAACCAGAAACAAAAGGCCACGTATTATAGACTTCCATTTCTATGAAGGATCCAGAACAGACAAATCCATAGAGACAGAAAGTAGATTCATGGTGGCCAGGGGCTAAAAGGAGGAAGAAAGGAGGAATGTCTACTAATCAGTATGAGGTTTTGTTTTAGGGGTAAATAATGAAATGTTCTGGAATTAGATAGTAATGGTGATTCACAACCTTGTGACTATACTAAAAAACAGTGAATCACTTTAAAAGATCAAATTTGGGGGAACATGAATTATATATTGCTTTAATAAAGAAAGAATATGGGGCGCCTGACTGGCTCAGTCAGAAGAGCTGGCGACTCTTGATCTTAGGGTCATGAGTTTGGGTCCCACATTGGGTATAGAAATTACTTAGAAATAAATAAACCTAAAAATTTTTTATGAAGCAAAAGAATATAGGAATACAGAGAAGAAAAGAGGAAATAAAAATAAGAATTACTAATTACTAAATATACACACCAGGGACTATGCAAAGCTTTATAAATACAATTTCATCTAATTCTCATGACAATCCTAAGTATGCATTATTATTATTATTATCATCATTTTACAGACAAACAAGATGAGGCTTGGAAACTTTAAATGACTTGACCCATGTAATTTGTAAGTGGCTGTGGCGGGAAACAAGGCCAGGTCTGCCTCGCTCCCAAGTCAGCATGCTGCTCTGTAGCGGCTCACATTAACATCACCCTCTGCATTCCCTTGCTGGCCTGCCAATAAGTTTTAAGAAAAATAAAGGTCAAAATAGATGATCCTGATAAATATTTAATGTCCTCTGTTTTCAGAGCTCCCTTCTGGCTAGACAGTGAACGTTTCACACCTGGGCAGCCCTCCGGGAAGTGACTGTAGACGTACTCACAGGCACAGTCAGAGGGAGAAAAGCCAGGGGTGAGGGTGCTGTCCCGTGCTAGAAGTGTCATCAGTGGACCTCCCCAGGGTCTCAGACAGGCGTAGCTGTGTGGGTGTTTTTCAATATGCCAAGGTTTCCTGGGACACATTCAGCTTCTGCGGCTGGAAATGCTCAGGAATGGTGCCAACTCAAGTTTTATTGAGAATTACGAAAGTTTGCCACTTTTGATAATGTATTAGGTACTAGTAACTGTGTTAAGTTTTGAGCACTCCATTGACTATTTGTAACAACCCTATTGAGAAAGTACCTTATTTAACACATGTTATAGGTAATAATATTGATTATGAGGCTAATGGCTATTGAGCACTTAATATATCTTTGGAAATGCTATGTCCTTCTCCCAAGATAAATAAGTACACTTAAAAAAAATTTAAATAAAAGCCAGTTTGTATTTTCCATAATTAAACCAACATGTAGAAAAAATAAAACCAACACCAAGATCAGAAAATTGAACCAGCATCTCAAATGTTTTTAAACTTAAAAAAAAAAAGGTTACTATAGAGTAAGCAATCATTTATATCTAGCTTCCTTCCTCTGTGTTTATTATTATTATTATTATTATTATTAATTTTGGAGATTCTTCTCTGTTGCATTTACCAATACCATGTTCATCGCTATGTAATATCTCATCCCAGGAACATACAACACTTTATCCATTCTTTTGCTAATGGATATTTTTTATGCATTGAGGTTTAAAATATTTCTACTGCCATAAATATTATTTTAAGTGCCTTTTGGGAGTACATAAATGTGTGCATTTCCTAGAAGTGGAATTTCTGGGTCATAGGATATGCTATGTATATGATCAGTTTTAGCCAACACTGTCAAACTCTTCTCCAAAGTGGCTGTAACAGTACACACCTTCGTCAGCTATGGACACAAGTTCTAATTTATTTTTATCTTTACTAATATCAGTATTACACATTCTTCTTATTTTAGCTATAGCGGTACCTACAGAGTGATATTACTTTGTGGTTTTAATATGTATTTCCTTACTAGTCAGTGGGCTTAAACACATCTGGTATTTTGAAATGCCTCCTTAAGTCTTTTCCCCCGTAGACCTAATGAGCTCTCTGTACTTTCCTTCTTGATAGGTAAAAGATCTTCATTCATGTACTTGTACATGCAATATTGTATGCTGTGCTTTTTTTCTATGTGTCAGTTATACTTCAATTATGAAAACTAATTTAGTAAATAAAACCACTTGATCTCTGGGATTATATATTTAGCCACGACGTTCACACTGGCAGAGTGCTCTACTTTTATTACATACATTTTAACTGTGTTCTATTTATTGTCTCCCTAAGATATTTGCAAAGATATTGCTTCATGATTCCCATTTTCAGGATAAAAAAGTTCCAACATAGTAAGGTAAGTAAGTTTTCAGAGACAGTAAAGTGGTGACGTTGGTCCCACAAGCATATCCTCCAACGTCTGTATTTACATATCATTGGCATTTCCCCAGTTTTACTGAGCTGTAGTTGATACCTAACACTGTACTAATCTGAGATGTATAACATCATGATTTGATGTATGTATATGTTGCAAAATGATCACCACAATAAGTTTAGTGAACATCACCTCACATAGTAACATATTTTTCTTGTGATGAAAACTTTTAAGTTCTACCATCTTACCCAACTTCATGCTTATTTTTAATTTTTATTTTATTATTTTTAAAAATTTTTGCATGTTTATTTTATTCTGAGAGAGAAACAGAACATGAGCAGAGGAGAGGCAGAGAGAGAGGGAGACAGAATCCCAAGTAGGGTCCACACTACCATCACAGGGCCCAGTGTGGGGCTGGAACTCACCAACTGTGAGATCACGACCTGAGCTGAAACCAAGAATCAGATACTTAACCAACTGAGCCACCCCAGTGCCCCTATTTTTATGAATTTTTTGGAAATTTTTAAATGTTTATTTATTTTGAGAAAGAGAGAGACAGAACATGAGCAGGATGGGGCTGAGAGAGAGGGAGACACCGAATTTGAGGCAGGCTCCAGGCTCTGAGTTGTCAGCACAGAGCCTGACGCGGGGCTCAAACTCACAACCTGTGAGATCATGACCTGAGCCAAAGTCAGATCCTTAACCGACTAAGCCATCCAGGTGCTCCTATTAATTTTTAAAGTTTATTTATTTATTGAAAGGGAGAGAGAGAGCACCAGCAGGGGAGGGGCAAAGAGAGAGAATCCCAAGCAGGCTCTGCACTCTCTGCAGAGGCACTGGGCAGGGCTTAAACCCAGGAACTGTGAGATCATGACCTGGGGCGAAGTCAAGAGTTGTACGCTTAACCAACTGAGCCACCCAGGCACCCCACATTGACATTTATTTTTAATTGTGGTAGGAACATGACATAATGTCCACCCTCTTAAACTTTTAAGTGCACAGCACAGTACTGTTAACTGTGGGCACGATGTTGTACAAAGGTCACTAACTTTTTCATCTTCTATAACTGAAAATTTATACCCATTGAACAAAAGTCTCATCCACCCTCCATTTCCAGACCCTGGCAACTACCATTTTACTGCTTCTTTGAGTCTGATTATTTAAATACATCATATAAATGGAATCCTATAGTATTTGTCCTTTTGTGACGACCTAGTTTCATATAGTATAACAATGTTCATTTATGTTGTCATGTATAGCAGCATTTCTGCTTTTTATAAAGCTGAATAACCTTTCGTTGTATGTACACACCACACTTTATCCATTCATCTCTTCTTGGCAGACATTAGGTTATTTCCTTATCTTATTATTGTTAATAATGCCAAAATGAATGTAAAAGTGCTTATAACTCTTGGAGATCCTGATGTCAATTCTTTCAGATATATACAAGGATTACTGGGTAATATGATAATTCTCATTTAATTTTTAAAAGAATCTCCCTACTGATTTCCATAGTAGCTGCATTACTTCACATTTTTACCAACACTGTATAAGGATTCTTGTTTTCCCCTATCCTGTCTAGCACTTGTTTTTGTTTTTAAAACTCAGAGGTGTGAGGTGATATCCCATTGTGGTTTTTATTTGCATTTCCCTGATGATTAGTGATGTTGAGTACTTTTCCATATACCTGTTGGCCACATGTATGTTTTCTTTGGATAAACGTCTAATTAAGTCTTTTGTCCATTTTTAAATGAAGTTATTTGGGACTTTGTGTGTGTGTGTGTGTGTGTGTGTGTGTGTGTGTATGCTATTGAGTTGTAGGGATTCCTTAGATATTTTGAATATTAATCCCTTACTAGCTATGTGGTTTGCAAATACTGTCTTCCACTTCTTGGGTTGTTTTTTATTCTGTTGTTTTCTTTGCTATTCAGGAGCTTATTAGTTTGATGTTGTGGTTTTGGTGTTACAGTAAGTGACTTTGTATGTGCTCCTTGGTGAATTCCGGGGTATGACAGCTTCTCTGAAGTTTCTCACTATTTAAATGCGAGTAAGTCTCCTTTCATATGCTACCTTCCCCAGTAAGTATTTTCTGACCTCTCCCCATTCTCCTCTGGAATTCTATATAACCATTTACATGTATCATTCTTTGGATTAAAATTATTAGTTAGTTTGTAGTGCATGTAACACTCTATCTTCTCAAGTAACAAAGGACAGAGGAAAGAAGTCAGATCTTCCATTGATTCATTTTCTCTATGGCTGTAGTTCAAAAAGCATTTATCACCAATCTAATCAAACAAGAGGTTGGAGTATGTTATCCTTGTCCTTGTCCGTTGAGGTCATCAACCTCCTGATCTGGATTCACTGGCTCTGAATAACACTCAATCTTTTGGTGTAGCTGGGAGATGAAATGGGGAAAATGCACACTGGATTTGAGGTCTGATGTCTATTAGGTGATGGGGACACTCAAAGACCGAACTTTCTAAGTAAAAAGAAAAAGAAAATCCTTAATGGTGAAATGTCAGACACTAGGACTACCAGAAGAAGTACCAGTCTTGTCTTTTGTTGCACAAATCATATTCTAGGGAGATCAGCCGCCTTCTGTCTATGGAAAAGTCCGGCGGGGAGAAGCAGTAGAGGGAAGAATGGATAGAAAGTACTCCTGTATAAGAGAATTTGGGAAGTCAAAGTACTTATATTGATTGGGGGAAAAAAACCACCTAACATTATAGAATTGTCAAGATTAAAATGTGCCTTAGAAAATATCTATTCCTAGGGCACCTGGGTGGCTCAGTCAGTTAAGCATTGGACTCCAGCTCACATCATGATCTTGTGGTCCATGAGTTCAAGCCCTGTGTCAGGCTCTGTGCTGACAGCTCAGAGCCTGGAGCCTGCTTTGGATTCGGTGTTCCCCTCTTTTTCTACCCCTCCCCTGCTCATGCTCTGTTTCTCTCTGTCTCTTCAAAATAAATAAATGTTTAAAAAAATTTTTTAAAAGAAAATATCTATTCCTTATGGATTCTTAATTGGTCCAATAGATTCTTATTTGGTCTCTTCAAAATTTGTCCATGTAAAGCATTTACAAATAAATTTCATTTCCATTTCTATAGGCAATAATCACATGTAATAGATTATACAATTTATTTTGGACTCCACCTACACTATCCTGTATTCTTCTGGTTACTTTCTAAGGTGTCACCTTGTCCCTTGGTCCCAGCGGCCAGCCCCTGATAAGTCAGAGGGAGGCTGTTAACTTCCCAACAGGACTCAAAACTTTGGCTTCCATTCTCCAATTTGTTATTTCAGACTTGGGATCAGAGTAAGGAAAGCCAATCAAAATGCCAGTTTTCTAATAACATTGTCTGTTTTTGTTAGTGCTTGCAA